>PVIR01008819.1:0-55435 GCA_004026965.1 Petromus typicus | reverse complement strand
TTTATGCCCTCAAAAGCCCATAATAAAAAACTATGATTTGAATTCACCATGATCAGCCACTTTCTCTTGATTCAGCACCTTTTCCTATGCAAATAACAGACCAAAACAAAGCAAAACTTCTCATCTTTGTCAGTGAGATACTAGAATATTTAGTCAATTAGATCAGGTTGGCAAACAGCCTGTCACTCTGGTCAAGAGAGGGAAGAATCTGCCAAATTAGTTGTTGACTGATATGACAGGCTGTCTTGGTCAAAATAAGTCTTTTTTATTAAATTTTGACAGATCATAGTATATCAAAAAGAAAATTCATAAAAGCCACTTTTCATCTATGTAAACAGTAAAACCAAAATGGCATATTGGAAATCTCTAAATAACACTTTGTCTACATCAAAGGGTATAATTCTTCAGGCCAGAATAAATTAGGAAAGAAAACCTCTTCTTATAAAAAAGGATTTAGAGGCTAAATTACCCCAGATGGTTTATCACCAATATCAAGACGATGTCTCACTATCTCCACCATCTCACAGTGGTATCAAATCCCAGCTCTGTGTGAACAACACACCAAGTGCCCTCCATCCATTATGATCAAAAAGCCTATAGGATAAGTACTACTACCCTCATTGGAAAGAGACGAAATTGAGATCTATGTAATTTACTCCTTTACATAAACATTAAATTTTAAAGCAGACATTTTAACTTATAACTTGGTGACTTTGCTTTTATCACCATGCTGATGGCTCCATTCTAAAAATAATTAACCACTGTTTCCTCACCACATCTTTCTGGCCATCTTTCTCCTTTGATTGACTCAAAAACTCTAGATCACTCTTTTCTAAGTATTATGTAGGTTCAAGAGCACCCACCTTCATTATATTGATAAACTTCCTCAACTCAGCATAATCTTTTTTTTTTTTTTTTTTTTTTTTTTTTTTTTTGAGACAGGGTCTTGCTTTGTAGTTCAGGCTGGCCCTAAGCTCACTATGTAGCCCAGGTGAGCCTAGAATTCTCAGCAATCCTCCCTGCTTCTGCCTTCCAAGTGCTGGGATTACAGGCATGAGCCACTGCACCTGGCACTATGGTATGTGGTACTGATTGCTGGTGGACGTGAGTCACCATGCCCAGTATTATTGTACATGCTTGCCAGAAATTGAACTCTGGACTTCGTGCTTGTAAGGTAGGCACCAGAACCACTGAGCTAAATCTCAGCCCAACTCAGCATAATCTTATTCCACTTCAAAGTTTGAGTCCATTGAGTCCATAGTGTATACCCAGCCCTCTGTATCATTGTCTGCCATGTGCAGCGTAGGTTTCCAGCTTGATCTGCATAGCCTGTCATTAGAGAGGGAACATTTCACTTAGTAGTGTCTGGCCCAGAATTCCCAATACCAACTGTTTATACTACAGCTCAAGTACCAGAGGCTAATTCTATGAGCACAACAGTAAGAATTTCATTACACCATCACTGACTTTTCTCTTCTATTCATAACTGTGAGTTTAGTTTCTCCTTTAATTTATAAAACAAGAGTTGTTTGAAGGGCACCACAGGACTGGCTAGTTACTACTCAGTGCACTAGCTCCTGCCACTTTGTGTGACTGGCTTCTCAGCTTTATTCATATAAATTTCAATTTCTTCTTTGTGCAGACCAAAGCCCAGAGGAAATTACAGAACAGAAAAACCATTTCTAATTAACCCTTTTATTCAGGCATGAGGGTGCAACAGGTACATAGAACTCTATGGCCTATGAACTGTTTATTGTTTGGCTAGGGTGATGGTATAAATTAATAAAGATCAGGAATATATTTCCTATCATGAATACTAGTAAAATTATTTTTGAAAAGCTGCTCCAAAGCCTCAATCAATTTCATCAAATTCTAAATCTTTGTTTTTCAATGTTTAGACAAGTCTATCATTGAGCTAAGCTCTAGCATCAGCTTCAGAAGAAAGAGAAGTCATAGAAGAAATGAGGCTGGGCAACATGAGGTCTTCTTTTTAAGAAAAAAAAAATGGGGTCAGGGATTTAGCTCAGTGATTCTGGTCCTTGTCTTGCAAGCGCAAAGACCCGGGTTCGATCTCCCAGTAACCATATACAATACTGGGTGTGGAGATTCATGCCCAGCAGCAATCAGTACCACATACCACAGTGCCAGGCGTGGTGGCTCACGCCTGTCATCCCAGCTCTCAGGAGGCAGAGACAGGAGGATTGCTGTGATGTGAGTTGGAGGCTGAGCTCAGGGCCAGCCTGAACTACAAAGCGAGACCCTGTGTCAAAAAACCTAAAAAAAAATGGAAAATGAGAAGAATGAAAGAAAGGGAAAGGAGTGGGGTAGTTTTTATAACAATGGCCAAACTTCTGGCCTTTAATCCACAGTTAACTCTATAAATGAATATTATGTACTTTCTACAATTCTTTTTTCTCTGAATTTATATCCACTCTCAGGAAGAGGAAGAAGTGATGGTATAAAATAGGTCCACACAGTCACCTGCCCCAAATGAGTCCCAGGTAGCTCCCCAGGGTATTGTGTTTAGGTTAAAATTATAGCTGAGAGTTTAGTCTCTAGAAAGGCATTCAGGAAACCTCCATAATTTTTTGACTCTAAGCAGCCTTTTCCCTTACCCCTCCCAAATAAAACTTTCTTAGATAGATGATACATTTGATAATCCACAGCAATTTAAAATTACAATCTTGAATAAAGTATATACTTGATTTCAGAGATTTGGTAGGAAAAATAATTTAAATGTGTTAATAATTTTTAGATATGCTTCATTATGTTGAAAATTCTAATATTTTGGATACCTTAGGATAAGTTAAATATAAAATTGTAAAGAATACATCAAATCAGATCAAATTACAGAAGTAATCTATATTGCAATTATGCAAGTTTTTTTTTTTTTTTTTTTTTTTTTTGAGAAAAGATCTCATTTTGTGGTTCAGGCTGGCCCTGAGCTCAGCCTCCAACTCACATCGCAGCAATCCTCCTGCCCCTGCCTCCCAAGTGCTGGTATTACAGGTGTGAGCCACCACGCCCGGCACTGTGGTATGTGATACTGATTGCTGCTGGGTGTGAGTCTCCACACCCAGTATGGTATGTGGTTACAGG
Organism: Petromus typicus; assembly: GCA_004026965.1. Classification (NCBI taxonomy): domain Eukaryota; kingdom Metazoa; phylum Chordata; class Mammalia; order Rodentia; family Petromuridae; genus Petromus; species Petromus typicus. Next base: position 52,336 of record PVIR01008819.1, on the reverse strand, counting down.
GGAATCAAATCCAGGCCCTTGCGCTTGCAAAACAGGTGCCAGAACCACTGAGCTAACTCCCTGACCCTGCAATTATGCAAGATTTAATATATATTCCATGTATTATTTTGAAGGAGGCACACAACATAACAGAGACCTATGAGCCCACTACTAAAAGTAGACCACTATTGTGTCTACCAGTGGCTTCCCCATGTCAACTTCTTTGCAACTTCTAGAGGAAAATTTTTTCTTTTTAGATTTTAGGTTATTTTTGTTGCTTTCCTTTTTTTTTTTTTTTTTTTTTTTTTGCAGTTCTGGGGATTTAACTTAGGGCTTTACATATGTTAGACTAGTTCAACCACTGAGATATATCCTCCATCCTCTTTAGTTCTTAACATGTATCCCTCCTATATCTATGGCTCAATTTACTTGCCTTTGAATTTTATAAAAATAACATCATACCATATGATGTTGTTAATGACCTACTTTTTTAATTCAATATTTTACAAAGATTCAGTCACAATGGGGGGCCGGGGAGTTAGCTCAGTGGTTCCGGCGCCTGTCTTGCAAGCGCAAGGGCCCGGGTTCGATTCCCCGGTAACCACACAACAATACTGGGTGTGGAGACCCACACCCAGCAGCAACCAGTACCACATACCACAGTGCCGGGCGTGGTGGCTCACGCCTGTAATCCCAGCACTCGGGAGGCAGAGGCAGGAGGACTGCTGTGAAGTGAGTTTGAGGCTGAGCTCAGGGCCAGCCTGAACCACAAAGCAAGACCCTGTCTCAAAAAACCTAAAAAAAAAAAAAAAAAAAAGATTCAGTCACAATGGTGCAACTGTGATTTATTTTCTTTGCATTGTATGACCATATTTTAATGCATTTACCTATTCTCGCAGTGTAGATATTTGGTTTGTTTCCAGTTTGAGTTCCTACAAATACTTTATTTTGTCACCTAGTGCACAATGCAACACAAAGCTAAGGAATGAGCTCATGCTAAAGTGTACTCTAAGGGCCAAATGCAGAATCACAACATATGCAAATATTTAAATCCACAGGACAGTGCCAAACTGTGTTCCGAAATGGTTGTACAATTTACATTCCAACCAAGCCAAGCCTTCAAACAAACTCTGTTTCAATCTTGTAAAAAACTGACAATGGGACTAAAGATAAGATATGGATTGGGAAGAAGTAAAAAAGAGTTTTACATAGTGTTTCTACCCCCACACACACACATAGACCAGGTCAAGATCTTCTTTCTGGTTTTATCTTCCCTCACTTTCTGACAAGCCTTCAGTCACAAGCAACCAATAGAAACCCACCAGAGCTGTCTGGGCCTCAGAGCTCCTCCCTCCTTCTATCCTGCACCTGTTCTCTGGGAGAATTCTCTCAGTACCTGTCCTTGGCTTTATTCCTGCACACAGCCAGTCAGCAGGAATGGAGCCCCTTTTTAATGCCAGACCCCAAAGATTTAGCAGAGAGCTGAAAGGGAAGGCATTCACCTTTCTATGCCATTAGAGTGAAACAGAAAAAATAAGTCAACGGAAAGAGAAGTTTGGATTGCAATTGTTGTCCTTTTTTCCTGTTTATTTCTTTAAAAACAAGTAAAGAGGCAGGGGAGTTAGCTCAGTGTTTCCGGCGCCTGTCTTGCAAGCGCAAGGACCCGGGTTCGATTCCCCGGTAACCACACAACAATACTGGGTGTGGAGACCCACACCCAGCAGCAACCAGTACCACATACCACAGTGCCGGGCGTGGTGGCTCACGCCTGTAATCCCAGCACTTGGGAGGCAGAGGCAGGAGGATTGTAATGTGTGTTTGAGGCTGAGCTCAGGGCCAGCCTGAACCACAAAGCGAGACCCAGTCTCAAAAAACCTTAAAAAATAAAAATAAAAACAAGTAAATAGCTTGAGAAAAATAATTGACATGGAGAACAAATGCAAAAGCCCTCATGCTAGGAAGGACTAGTAGGCTCAAGAATCAAGAGAAGGAGCCATGGGCAGATATATCTCAAAAGGCATGAGAAAAGAAGTCTCTGGGGAAAGAGACAGAAACTAGACTGCAGCAGGTCTGTGCAGGGAAGGGTGGTGACTAAGCAGAGTGGGGTCATCTGCAGATGAGCAGAGAGAGACAAGAGCGACCCATGCGCAGGATTCAGGGGGAGGCTTGGAGAAGAAGGGAAACGTAGCAGGAGCATCATCATCAAGTGCAGCAATACTTTCCTGCTTACCACCTTTTGGATGTTTAATTAATGCTTATGAACCATATGGTATGTATGCTCCATATTGCTGGGATGCCCCCTCCAGAATGACCATGGAAAGGGAAGAGAAACAACAGAAAGATCTAGCTCTTTGGTCTTCCAGCCCTAACCTCACCCCCAAACATGGGCAATCTCTGGGCTTTTGCCAAATGAAGCTGTGTCACCAAGGAAAGATGCATCGGAATCCTATGACTTTTGAATAAATTGACAAATGAGCTTTAGTTTCTTCCAAGGTAAAATGCGATAGAGAGATTTTGAGCACCTACTTATATCAGACACTCAATACACTTCATCTCTTCCAAACCAGAGAGTGATTTCCATTTTATGGATAAGGAAATCAAGGCCAGAAGCTATTAAAAGTAATTTCTGAAGATCACAATGCAAGATTTCTAACCACTGTCCTAGAAGACTCCACAAAGGCTGCCTCAGGGATGTTAAGAGCACTATGTGAGTGTATATGAAAATGAAAGTTTCATTTCAACTTTCTCTTTCACATACTTTCTGCCCAATGAATTCTTTTCCTTTTCCCAAATGCTTCACACACTAACAATTTTTTCTCTTTCATTTTACTCTAGAATTCTTGCCCATCTCATCTATTGAGTAATCTTTTATTTAGTTTGCAAAAACTTACTCAGAAATTATTCCCTTTCCAATCTTTCTTTCTTCTGATCAGAAAACCAGATTAATTTCCATTCTTCTGAATTCTAAGACACAAAAAAGTACACACAATATTAGTTATTATCACTCAAATGTGTTAATGACACACCCGCAAACTCTGTGACTTCAAACAACTATTTCTCTTGCTCATGGACCTAGGGATTGGCTGATGTAGACTGGGCTCAGTTCTGAACCACATATTGGTTCCTGGTCGGCCCCACTTCAGTAAAATTAGAGCTACTCTATGGAAGTTAGTCTTTTCTCTAGTGAAAAGAGCTGTGGGGTCCGTGGCAAAGGATGTTGGATCAGAAATAGTAAGATTTAGGTCAGTAATTCAATCTGTCAAGTAGACTTATTGAGATGCTCATGTCACCACTTACTCAAGCCTCCTGATGGGTGAATTCTTATTGGGTATCAGAATCTGGAGACAGGGCTATAAACAAAAGCAGGGAAGGTGTTTATGAACCTGAACTTAACATTCTGATGGAGGGTGCTTGAGGGGTTGATACAGAAAAATAAGCAAGCAAGATCATTTAGAAGTGCTTAGTACTCCGAAGAAAATAAGAGCTATGGTGGTGAGTCTTGATTACCAATTTGATTGGGCTATGAAATGCCTAAGAAATAAGTAAATCACATTACTAGATGTGGCTGCAGGTGTTCCCACAGATGATTGGATCTTAAGAGTTCTAACTTTGGTAGATTGATTCATTGATGAGCTCATAATTCAAAGGCATTATTTGAGAGGTGGTGGAAACAAGAGGTGAGACTTGGAGGGGGTGGTTCATGTGCATGGCTTTGGGGACAATCTAATGGTCTCTGGCCCCCTCCTCTAGCCCTTGCTCCCTCTTCTTCCTGGTCACCACAGATGAGCTGCTTTCCTCTGCCTAAGCCTTAATATTTCTGTCTTGCCACTGGCCCATAGCAATGAAGCCAACTGACCATGAATTAAACCCTCTGAAAGCAAGAGCCAAAATAAAACTTCCATCCCTTACATCATTTTGCTCAGGTACTTACCCAGTGATGAAAAGCTGCCTGAGGGTACCCATAAAACATCAAGAGAGTGACAAGAGTAACAGCAGGATAAAAGGAGAGCATGTACACCTTAGATGGAACAGCTGGGATGGGCCTTCCTGGGAAATTCACTTTTGAACTGAGATATGAATAATAAAATAGATCCATGCATGCTGAGGATCAGGAAAGAGTGTGGCGGGTCCAGCAATGCCTACTGTTCTGAGGCTGTGCAGTCGAGATGTGTGGCCAGTATCAAACTGCTCAGAACACTTGTTAAAACAAAGACTACTGGGCCTCAATCACAGAGGTTTTGTTCGGGAGATCTAGGGTGGTCCAGAGAACGTGCATCTCTAACAAGTTTCTGAGTGATGCTGGTGATGAAACCATCAGGCTTTTGAAAATGATAAACATTCAAATGATCAGGAGCATATGTCTTAAGATGAGGCCTCTCAGGTCATGACAAAAGTTTTCTTTATTATCTTATGCTGTCAGTTATTACTGTATTACTGTAAACAAAAGCAGGGAAGGTGTTTATGAACCTGAACTAAACATTCTCATGGAGGGTGTTGAGGGGGTTGGTACAGAAAAATAAGCAAGCAAGATCATTTCGAAGTGCTTAGTACTCCAAAGAAAATAAGAGCTATGGTGGTTAATCTTGATTGCCAACTTGATTGGGCTATGAAATGCCCAATGAGTGGGAGGCCATTGGAGCACATTAAGCAGAGGAGTGATACGACATGATTGACATGAGTTTGGGGATGCTTTTGGTTTTTATTTTTAGTTTTAGCTGTATTGGGGTATGAGCAACAAGAATTGCATCTAGTTAGATCTAATGGATTACTCTGGCTTCTATTTGGAGAAGGGGGTCACAGGGAATGAAAGTGAAAGAAAGAAGTTGACATGTTTATTAAAACAAACCATTAGTTATTTAAGGTTCCTATTCAGGATAAGGTGTATAGGCTGCCACCATTAAAGATGAAACTAAAGGTAGAGGAAAGCATAGGAAGAGGAAAAGGTAATTTGAGTACAGTCTGAGGCTCTGCTTAGACATCCAAACCCAGCATGCTTCACACCTCCAAAGGTCCGTGCAAACTGCGAACAGCACCCCTGCTGCACAGAAGCTTCAGATTACAATGGGAGCAGTAGCTTGAAACGATAGCAGGCAACACTTCAGCCTCATGATGTTCTCCTTCCTCTGAGCTCATGTTCACAGTGAGAGGAGGAAAACACTAGGCCGGGAAGATACTTTCAAATGGTGTTCGGTGCCATGAAGAAAATAAATCCTCCACTCTGCAGATCTGGACCACTCGTGTGGGTGCTGGGCCACCCTTGCTACAAAGATAAAGCATCCCTGAGCTCATCCCTAGATCCTACTTAGCTAAAAAAGGCACAGAGATTGGTAGTTTGCAAGTAACATTATTACCTAATGCACCAAGTACAACCACACACTCATACATTAGCTAAAACCACAAGCCTCCAAGACATATACTATGATTATCCCCACTTTTCTAGTGGAAAAACTGAGGCAGAATGGTTCATTAACTTGCCAGAAACCACATAGCTAGAAAGAGGCAAAGCTGGGATAACTGCAGAGCTGGTTCTTGTGCACACTTGGCTACGTGGGCTCCCTGTTATTCACTGGCAGAGTTTTTCTGAAAGGGTCCACATCCCCCTTGTCCCTGGTCAGGCTCTGTATTATCAAAGAGAAAAATCTAGTCTTGCCAATGCCTGTGTTCCTTGCCAATAAGTAGCTAGAGCTGTCAGAGTGGCTGCAGCATTGGCAAACCCTATGACTGAGTCTATGTGCCAGACCTTTTCCACAGAGAAAATATGGACATTTTCTTTTAATAATGCTACAGAGAAATAATGAAATGGTAACATTACAAAAACATAATTAGGTCTTCAGGAAAAAAAAGTCTCCACTGGAGTCCTATAAAAAGACCACAGGTGTTCGTCATTATTTTTTATTTAGCAGACAATTTTAGCCATTGTTTGTTTTTCTCCCCATTTATTAAGTTCTGGTATTTTAAGATGATTTGTGTATAATAATAACAATAATTTCCTGCTTGCCTGTCAGTTGTGAGCCACTTTAATTACAGATATTCATTTTCACAAGTTAACTTGGTAAATATGCTCATTTGTTATGTTCCCTGTTCATTAAATCAGTTAGCACAGCTAGTAACTATGTTAAGTATTTTGCCATCGTGTCTCAGTAATGCATCTTCATCGGTTTCCAACGCTGTTTCTCACAGAGACAGACACAGACTCCTGAGAGTCCCTCCTCATTGGATCTCAGACGCCACATCTTCCATTTTGGAACAGACAGGTGCAGCAGGCCCAGTGGCAGCAGCCTTTCATCTTCTCTACCATAATCAAAATCATTCATTCAAATGGTACTTGGTGGCCAGAAGCAAAATGCGGGATAGAGGAAAAAGAGTGCTCTCACAAGGGAGGACTGCAGTAGCCATATCTGAGGCATATCCAATCGCACTCCGATCCTCACACTGCCCCCTCACCCCTGCTGCCAAAGGGGAATGTCTAGGCAACTATGCTTTTACCATATGGTCTAGTCCTCTGGCAGCAGCTGATTATTCCAGGGATGGACATCAGGTGTCATTGATTATTTCACTCAAGCCTTTGAAGGATAGATGTGAATTTGAATAAATAAAAGTCAGGGAATAGAAGCCAAGTCTCTGAGGCATTACAATCCAAGCTCAAACCAGAGCTACTGTCCTAGAAGGGTATGAAGAGACAAATGACGCAGACTCCACACCAATGAGGCAACATGTGACCAGGAAAGTCAAAGCAGAGAGATAGATGACCTTAAACATCTTCACAGTTCTCAAGAGGCACAGCTTCTAGTTTCTTCAAGATGTTCATGTGTCTTTTCATTAAACCTCTTACTTAGCTCTTTGAGTGGGTATCTGTCACTTTGATTGATACATTTTTAATTATGCTGACTAAGATGATTATAGCTCTACAAAAAGTAGAAAATTCCAATTTTTCTAGAAAAGAGCAGTGGATACTCACATTAGATCTTAGTTGTCAGACACCTGCTGATTAAGTAGTTCATTCAGTTTTCCATTTGTTGGAACTATGATTATTGCACGTATCAATTAAAGTTCACTAGAGTAACACTTAAATATATATATTTTTAACAAGGTAGGTTTACAATGGCCACCTGCAGAGTCAAGTAGAGAAGAATGCAAAAGGACCATGTGCATGCCAGAGAGCTGTGCTATTCTTCCAGAGATGGAAAACCTGGAGCTCATGGTAGAGTTCTCCTGGCATCCATATCAGGAAGCCAAAGGGTCTACATTGGATGGCTGAGAAATCTGAGCTAGAAGATTGGAGACAGGATCTAAAGACGATAGTGAGCTCCTCCACAGAAACAGAAATGAAACTTCCTTCTTCTTTCCCTTCTTGTTCCATTCATGCTACAAGCCTATTGGTTGGTTCCCTCAGACTCAGGATGTGTCTTGCCTCTTCAGAAAATCCATCTTACCCAGAACGATGCTGAGCCAATCAGCTGGGAATTTCTTACCAAGTTGACACAACAGTTAACAATCACATTGCTCATGTATCAAGTCAGGATGAAGAAAAGTAAAAGGTTGTAATTAGTCTGAAGTAAGTCATAAAGTCATGAAGCTCAAGAGGATGTCACCCCACAGAGATGGGAATCAATATAGAGAATTTGTGTCCAGTTGCTCAAGAATGAATATGCAAAACAGAAAGACTTAAATTCATTGAAAGTGATAGATTCTTCATGAGTTCTTTACAATATCTCTCTCTCTCTCTCTCTCTCTCTCTCTCTCTCTCTCTCCTCAGTGACCTTTCCTGAAAGATAAACACCCATTGATTTTAACTGGACAAGGTATGGTGAGGCTCAGAATGAGAAGGTCAAATGTAAGCCTGAGATGATTAGATGGTAGTTAGCCATGTTGAATATAATGTGAATCATTTAAATTGGATGTAGCAAACGCATCATTAATTCAGCAGAGGCAAAAGCCTCTACGCTGAACAAATCCAAACCAACTAAGATCCTTCAACAGCCTCCTAACCAAGCCTCCCACCATCTTTTCCATGATCAATGACACTGATCTACTACATTCCCATCTTTTCCAGTTTCTGCTCCTTTCATAGCTCTCCGTCTGCTCAGCACATTCACAACTTTTGACTTCCTGCCTGGACTCTCTGTGCTTTCTTGTTTCATACATCCCTAGATCAATGCTGCAATTTAGGGGAGAACTTAGGGTCTCACACTCCATCAAAAAGAGAAAAATGTAATGGGGTGAAGGGGGAAAAAATAATGAGATTATAACAAAAAAGAAAGAAGACAAAGTTTATATATATAGGGGGTGGGGTGGTAGGGTGGGTAGGGCTATGGGAAAAAATGAGAATTAAGTTGTGTCATATACTGGTACAAATTCTCATTGTTGAGTGCAGTCATATATGTATATGTGTATCTATGTAATGTACCAATAAAGATTAAAAAGAGAGAGAGAAAAAAGTTGGCACGTGATCTAAACTATAATGCCATAGGGGTTTGAGGTAGGTAGCAAAGGAAATTTTATAGCAAATGCCTCACGGTAAGTAGATAAAGGGGATCCAGGGTTACAGCCTTATAAAGAAATGGAAAAGGAAAAAGAAATATTGAAATAGATTAGAGAAAACAATAAGAGATCTTCCTTTCAAGACCTTCCTCCTTTCAGTAAAGCAGAAATGTGCTGAAAGTAGGAAGCTCAGAGGCATTAGGTGGTAAGGACTAAGAGAAGGGAATGTCTGTATATTTAAGAAAAGAATCATTTGAGTCCTAGAGCCCTATAGGTTTGCTTACTCTACGTCCATTCACACACTTCTGATAGTAGTACCTGACTCTGATTTGGAATTTGGTGAATACAGTCTTATTGAGACTATCAATCAACATGTCTACCCTTCCCTACCTAAGGAGAGGGCACGTGACCCAAGCTAGAACAATAAGACGTCCCTCCCTGGAATTTCAATCTTGACTACAATAACACAAACACTAAAGACTCTTGGTGCTGATTTTTTATGATGGCAGTTCTCAGAGGGGGCTACCATTTATATAACTCTTGTTCACCAGAGCCCGGGAGCAAGTCTGGTGCCAGTTTTTGTTTTGTTTTGTTTTGTTTTGTTTTTGTTTTAGTTTTTTGAGACAGAGTCTCACTTTGTAGTTCAGGCTGGTCCTGAACTCAGCCTCGAACTCAGCAATCCTCCTGCCTCTGCCTCCTGAATGCTGGGATTATAGGTATGAGCCACCATGCCCAGCACTGTGGTACGTGATACTGATTGCTGGTGGGCTTGAGTCACCATGCCTGGCTTTGTTGTATGTGGGATCGAACCCAGGACCTTGTGTTTGCAAGGCAGGTGCCAGAACCACTGAGCCAAATCCCTGGCCTGGGTGCCACATTTTGAAAGTTATTTTCTCCAGCTCTTCTTTGAATTTTTGTGAACAACTCTCTCTTCTCCCAAGTTCTTTTTGCATAAAGTGGTCCAACCCGATTCTGTTGCTTACAACTTAAAAACTCCAACAATGGCTAGCACAAATGCTTCTCAATTTATCATGAGGCTATATCTAAATGAATCCATCACCAGTTAAAAATACTGTAAGCTGAAAAAACATTAAATAGACATAGCCTATTAAACAGCATAGCCTACCTTAAATGAGCCCAGCATACTCAGCCCACAACTGAGCTACAATTGAGCCCACGACTGTGTTAGATATAACACAAATTCAGTTCTATAATATGTTAAATATCTCATGTAATGCCTAAAGATCTGTACAAAAAGTAAGAAACAGAATGGCTCTATGGCTGCATGTTTTGCACCATCATAAAATCAAAATGAGTAAGTCAGATCATTTGAAACTGGGAACTATCTATATTAACAAGGTTAAAGGCAAAGTAAGAAGACATAGTGGGGGGCCGGGGATTTAGCTCAGTGGTTCCAGTGCCTGTCTTGCAAGTGGAAGGACCCGGGATCGATCCCCAGAAACCACATACAAGACTGGGTGTGGAGACTCACACCCAGCAGCAACCAGCACCACATACCACAGTGCCGGGCGTGGTGGCTCACGTCTGTAATCCCAGCACTCGGGAGGCAGAGGCAGGAGGATTGCTGTGATGTGAGTTTGAGGATGAGCTCAGGACCAGCCTGAACTACAAAGCGAGACCCTGACAGAAGGAGGAGAAGGAGAAGGAGAAGGAGAAGGAGAAGAAGAAGAAGAAGCAACAGTCCTCACCTCAACTCAGGTATTTCAAGCAATCAGGATTCCATCCTGCCATCTACAATCACAAGATTCAGCCAGTGGGATTTTAACTACATCAAGCAAAGAAAAAAACAGAAACACATCATTCTAATGGTCTCCATAAAAAGAATTCCAAATCCCATGTATAAACCAGTTTTGTTAAGCAATAGAAGTTTCATCTGCTGCTTTCATTATTTTTTATTCTTGCTTTGGCATCTGCTAAGTACTTCTTGCATAGATTTTACTTTCTTCAAAGGGAAAGGGAAGCTCAGACATGACCTATGTCCTCAGGAAGCTTGAAATTCAGTTGAAGAGACCCACCTGAGGAATATTTTCAGGAAGGAAAATTCATATACCCAGCACCTAGCAGATGCTAACTAATATTTATTGATTGATAGTCCACACGTAGAAATTGGTGATTAAAAGAAGATGAATATTTATTTTACAGCTACTGTGAACTTGTGCACAGAAGTTCCACATAGGCTTCAATTCCAAAAATGCTGGCTCAGAACAGATCAATTGAAGGTAGAATATTTGCACATATATACATATATATATATATATATATATACATATATATATATATATATATATATATATATATATATTCACCTGAGGAAATTCATTTAAAGAGGAGTCTAACACATTTCAAGTAGATTGTTCTTCCTGGGGAAGTTGAAAACATTGTTCTAATACACAAGAGTAAACTTGACATGTCAAAATATAACTCCATCCACAAACTTCAGCTGTCCATTAGATGCCAGCATAATAGCATCTGACATGCAACCGTGTTAAGCAAAGGGAGTTGTTAAAGCCGCCGGCCACTCGCCAGGACTGTCAACACGGAGAGGTCTGAGTCACACAAGGGACTCTTGTTACAGGAGGCAAAGATCACAAGCCATTAGGGAGGAACGACAGCCTTCTGGTATGGCCAAGTGGATGAGACTCTGGAAAACCTGAACAGGGAATGCAATAAAATTAAAATGCAATGGGGGTGAACTGCGGCAGCAGCAAGCGTAACCTTCTTGGTGTCTTTAGCAGTGTTAATGGATCTACTTATGGCACAGATGGTGGTTTTCAGAAAAGTCATTTTTTCTCTAACAAATTCATGACTAAACTAAAAAGACCACTATCAAGTTCATTATGCTTTCCAATTGACTTGCTTTAAGGGTTATTCTTTTATTATAGCTCTTAAGCTCCTATTTCTTTTTTAAAGTACTTCTTTTAATACCAATTTTCACAGCACTAAGAAATTTAACACTCTTCAGTGGTTATATTAATGGTGAGGATTGTTGCGGGCTGGAGAGAAGCATGAACGAGATTGCTATTGGACTGGTCATTTGTTACCTCCCTAAGTTAGAAAAACAGATTGCCATGGAGGAGACAGTGGTAATGACAGAAAGCTAGTGCCACACCTGTGTGAAGACGTTCCTCCACACTACAGCATGAGAACTATGATACATGGAACATTCCATTTGGCTCCTTTCGAACATGATTCTCCTACGAGCCTCTGCTGCCTAAGTGTGTCGTGTTAGACTTTCCAGGTGAGAGCAAATCTAATTAACTGCACACACAACTCCATAACCACTTTACGTACATCGTGGTGAGTGACTGTAAACATCACAATACAACAGTCTGTATAACAGGGAATAAGCCTGAGTTCCATATCATGAGCCAGCCAAATAGTTAGCTGTTTTGAAGAGAGACTGACTTGTGGAGAAATCAGAAACAAGAGGGATGGAGATACTGTAGGATTTAGAGGAGGAAAGTTGGAAAACAACTACCTAGAGCTGCTCAGCTTGCAGAAAGGTTAGGAAAGAATATGTGTAAATACAGAAAATCACTACAAAGTTAAGAGAAAGCCCAAGACATTGAATATCTATAAAAAGAATAATGCAATTGCATAGATACTTCATGTATAGGAAAAGACTGGTGGAAACATGTACCTTCAGTACCACTGTGACTGTTAGTGGAAAGGCACTGCCAATAGTCGCTCTGTGGTGGTGATTCTACATGCGCACCTCCAGCTTTCTGTTTATCCAGTCTATTTAATTGTGTTTTTTTAAAATCCATAATGAAAATATATTTAATATTTTATCTTCCATGAAGAAAAGACAGTGACCATTCATACAGAAATTTTTGTAGTAGGAAGCTTTTAATGGTTTCACATGCTGCTTGCATACCACTGCCATGTGGCCCTTGCAGTGTTATATACATTACACTGATAATTCACATGTAGCATCAAAGCTCCTTAGAGCAAAATTCACATGATCCAACCCTTTCCATTCACAGATGGAAAGACTGAGGTTTAGAAGTCCCTTCCCTAAGATGCTAGGAAGCACTTCTTCAAATTCCCTCACCACTCAATGAGATCACACTTTACAAGGCAAATCTTTGCTCATGACAGAAAGTTAACTCAGGGGGAGAGGAATTAAAACTTACACCTCTCTTCCATTAGGTATGATTGAATTGTTTCATTCTATTTTGACATTGGGCTCCAAGAGTCTCCAATTCCACTGCTCTATTACCCTCTAAAAAGAATTCCTCATAATTCTTCATTCATCTGGGAACAAAGCGCTTTTATTTTGAGGGTTACTCCTGGTTGTAGAATGTTGTGTGAAGGTGTGTACAAGTGATTACTGTTATGAACTCTCACACCCCTGGGTGGCTAAGAAAATTCTGGAATCTACCTTTGTCACACTTCATCACATTCCATCCAGAGACACACAGAGCAACCTGTATTATCTAGAAAACAGGACTTTGAATGGAGCCTTCTGAAAAATTGGCTCCCTTAACCTAATTCTATCTTGGAAAGGGGGTGAGAAATAGCACGGTGGGATATTTGAAGAAAATTAAAGTGCTCTTCAATAAAAGGTTGACTTTTTAAAGAAAGTTTTCTTCCCTCATTTCCTCCGAGACATTTTTCCCTTTGGAAATGGAGAGCAATTATTTTTTATTCAACCTGTCTTTAATTTTTATCTCATGTGAAGAAAGAACAGTGATCACTCACAAAGAGGTTTTAATGACAGTAAAAATGGCTTCATGATTGATCATTTCATATCACGCATTCCATCTGGAGCACTTACAGATCAGCAGCGTGGGAGCGGCTCTCTCAGCACAAGCCAGGGGCAGGCCTCAAGGGCTTTATATATGGGGGGTAGGCTTTGAACAAAAAACATAGGAACAAAGGACTACAATTAGAGGCACCTTTAGAGACAGGGAGAAATGGAGACTTACAATGTGAAATATTCAAGCACTTTTGAACGTTTTTTCAACTTTGAAACTCTCCCTTCATTTTGCAAACCCTGGTTTTAATGAGGACCACTGTAGGTAGAGACAGTAAAAATAAAATCTGAATGAACAATCAGGAGTGTCCTTAGAAATCAAGAAAGAAGTAACACAGATCTATAATTCAACCTTCGAGTTAACACACTGTTGAAGAAACTTGTTCTTTGTCTCAGTGTGCAGAGTTTCTCAGCGTTATACTTACTGTGGTATCTATCTCATTTCAACTGATTTCCCAAAGCAGTTCTGTCTGTAGCAGAACTTCAGGTAGAAGAAAACAACATGAGCTCTTTGGAAGGTCCTACTTTCTTTCTGTGGATTCCCAGGTTGCATGGAGGTTGATGGATACTCAAGACTCCAAACCACCAATAAAATACCCACAAAAGCCCTACAGTGTCAAAGGGCTCATGGAAAACTAAAGATTAAAGATAAAAGGGTAAAAAAACAGAAGAATTGATCCTTTCTTTATCATTGTACTTAGAAAAAGATTGTATTCTTTGAACCAGAAGAAAGTTATCCTCAAAGAAGGTAAGAGAAATTTTTAATTCTGTATTCACTATTTATATCTCATCTCTAAGATCCAAAGTTGAACAAACAATAATATAGCCATATCTCCACTCCCTCCATTCCTACAGAGAAGCCCAATCTTACCTCCAACCACTTTTGCCTCTATCCACTTATGATGTCAAAGTCTAATATACAATATTTGACAAAAAAGTAGAAAGGTTTGGGCACCTTGATTTACAATGTTTTTACAGAGCATAATGAATGACATAAGAAACAGAGGCCCTGACCAAAAATACTGGGGCACATGAAACATATTGGAGAAAGCAAAGTTTTTACTTCATACACAATTCAAAATGTTGAAAATTATCTGTCACATTAATGTAATTTGCAAGACAGAAAACAGCAGGCTATACACACCTGAGTCATTTATATGCAAGGACACATGTGCATTTCTGCACACACGTATACATCCTTGTTCCAAACCAGTCTTTATCACAGTAAGGGAGAGGGGGGCAAAGTCTTAGATTTTCGAACTTCAGAGATGATGCTCGATTCTAAAGAAATTCAGAGGCCCAGAGAGATAGTGAACACATCAGTCAGAACTGAGTGCCCAGAAATAGTTGGAAATATTCTTCTAACCTGAACTAATCTAAAAAGAAATCCTGGAGAATGCCAAAGGACCAAACAAGTAGAGGAGCTCACTTTAGGTCCCTTATCAAGAAGTTTCTCAAAAAATGACAAATTGGTTGTAATGATGACCATTTGGTGTCACTTCCCCAGCCTAAGACAGAAATATGATAATGACATTCTTTGAAAGAGTACAATAAAAAGAAGACATTAAAATAACTCAGATGGTCTGTTGGAATATTCTCTAAAGCCAAGAAGTTATATGCTTTTATTACACAGCTGAAATGGTGCAATGAGGGTTAGGAGAGGGTCCAATTAAATGAATTCCTTCACTTCCACTGTATAAATGTGTCTCTACATGAACACATTTATACACCAAAACACACATTACACCTAAACAAAATCCAAGCCTTGTGGGAAGAATTCCTTCTTCAAATCTCATCATACAAGTAGGTACCTAAAGAACTTCCAGCTAGTGTACAACCCTAGATATTGTAGCTTTCAATGCCTGATGTTTCTGACTTTGTGCTTTTGTTTGTTTGTTTGTTTGTTTTTGTTTTTTGTTTTCTGTTTTTTGAGATAGGGTATCGCTTTGTAGTTCAGGCTGGTCCCGAGCTCAGTCTCAAACTCACATCACAGCAATCTTCCTGCCTCTGCGTCCCGAGTGCTGGGATTACAGGCGTGAGCCACCACGCCCGGCACTGTGGTGTGTGGTACTGGTTGCTGCTGGGTGTGGGTCTCCACACCCAGTCTTGTATGTAGTTTCTGGGGATCGATCCTGGGTCCTTGCACTTGCAAGACAGGCACTGGAACCACTGAGCTAAATCCCCAGCCTTCTGACTTTGTGCTTTTGAAATGTGAAAGTTGAAAAGTCCTTAGGAGTACCACTGCCTCAGGGGAAGAACACTATTTGAGAAATGCAAGTCACCTTGTTCTTTAGGAGACTTTTCCATAAGAATACTTCTGGTTATACAAGCTTTAGAACAGCACGTTGGTCCTAAACTGCTAGCAGGAATCTCAAACTACACACCACATATTTATTGAAACATCTTCTCCTCCCACTTCCAGAAATTTCCTTCTGCAAGAAAACTCCTGATTCAGAAAGAAAGGTCACCAAAGTACATCCAACCAATATTTAGGGAGCCCCAAACAGAACTCAAGAGAATTAGTTCAACAGTTTCCAGGGAGACAGTATGGAAGTACTCTCTAGTGTAATTCAAAAAGGTAGTTCAAAAGGAAAAAACAAACTACCTAGCTGAATATTTGAAGATCTAATTAACCATCAGAATAGTAACCTTAGGTATCAAGAACTTCCCCCGAGTGGCATGAGGGAGCTAACTATCCAATGCTCTTATCTTTCCAGAGTGTCTCCATGACACTGGAGAGTGGGCCACGCCCACCATGTTACAAGCTTTCTCTTATCATCTGTTCACATTCTGCTTCTTTCATCCAGTCAGCATGAGAGCATGTGTAGATGTTTTGAACCTTTAGGAAGTGGGAATTAGAGGGAGATCATCTGGTGATTGGGACACGCTTTCCAAAGGGAATGTTGAACCCTAGCCCTTCCTGCTCTCTCCAGCTCCCTCCACCTCCCTCCGCACCCCCCTGATGGAGATGTAACCACTCAATCCTGCACATGCTATTGTCATGACCATCTGCTGCCCTCACTGGAGGCCACATCAGCAAAGCTCACTGAAACATAGACTTCAAACCTTCAAAACTGGGAACTAAACCTCTCTTCACTTCATGATTAGCCTGTCCCTGGTAATGCCAAGCTAAATCATGCAACCTTCACCCTGGTTACAGTCGGCTGTCTTCTCAGCCTGTTCTCACAGGTAGAGAAAGTAGCTGTAGCTCCTGACTCTTCTCTCAAGGATATTAATTCCATGCTTGGGATCTTACCTTCAGGATTCCATCTAAATCTAAGGATTTTACAAAGCCACCACCATCTGATACCCACTGGGGGTTAGAGTTTCAACTTAGGAAGTAGGGCAGACATAACCATACAAGCCACAACATTTGATATTTTCCCTTTCTACCTCTTTCCATAGCCAAGTTCTGTCTCTTGATCCACCTCTAAAATCCCCCCTCTGGTTTTCCTCCTTTCTTCTGTAGTCTCTTGTCCATCCATATTTTGTCTGGACTACTACAATACCTTCCCATCTGGCCTCATTGCCTCTGCCTTTCTTTTACCCAGATTCAATCCTCCATAAACATAAAGAAACCCAGACCCGATCAAGTCACTACCTTACTTAATATGTTATAATGATTTCCTAGCACACTTTGAACAAACTCTCTAAACGAAGGTCCTCCGAGCCCTTTGGAATCCAGTCCCACCCACTTGTGCAGCTCAATTCAAACTAGATTTTCCTTCTGCTCACTCTTCTTTGGAGAGGCCAAGCTCAGCCCAATCTAGGACCATGGACTGATCTTTGCTTTTCCAAGATGCTTTGCCCACAGCTATTTCCATACCAGATCCTTAGCCATTCAGGCCTCTGATCTAATGTCTAATTTTCAGCGACATCCTTATTTCTACCCAACTCCTCTCTACTACACCACTCTGCCCCCTCTCAACCATCACCACATGAAACCTTTATTCCTTTACTTGTTGTCATCTGTCTTCCTGCACTGAAACATCATCTGTCTGCCATGGGCACTACTGTAACCTCAGCCTCTGGACCAGTGCCAGACACACAGAAGGTGCCCAGAAATATGACTTGAATGCATGGATACAAAAAGTGAAGCACGATGCTAGGTCCTTTACAGCTACTTGGAAGGCATCCCTATCAACAGTTTTCACTCTGACCTTCAATTTTCCCAGCTATACAGTGGCTTCCAAAGATCACTCAGCTAATTAGCAGCGATAACTGCCTACTCAGGGCTGCTGAAGACTTAGGAATGAGGGCTTGTGGCTAATTTTTTAGTTGAAACTGCTAAAGTTATGATCAGCTGCCACATTCACAAAACTCAAATAATTAGGTCACATATCTGGCCTAAATTTCCTACCTTCCTGCAACCATTTTCAAAGAGGACAGTATCTCAGTTTATAGAAAGGCATCTAGAATGGAAAAGTGAATGGGAAGATTCTAATTTAAGTCCTAATAATGTAAATATTTTCTCACTATGCTAAAGTGACAAATTTAATCAAAGAATTTGAAATCTAGATTTCATTGATATGGATGTTAGCAAATGACAGCAGCTTCTCACGATAGTGTTTTTATCAGAAGTCACACTTCAGAATCTTTTTGTGGGTAAGACTATTTTTAGCATTCTTTTGATAGATTGGGCTTATAGAATGATCAAGGCCCAGTAGAAGTAAAACTTCTAGTATGTTTTACTCTAAAAAGTACTTTTAGAATTCCAGGCAGAGTCTACATAAAGCCACTGTATTATTTCAGACTTAATAGCTGAATTACTTCAAATCAAATTGCTGGGATATCTAATCATGCTTTTGTTACAGAATATTCCATTCTGATTATAGAACTACCTCTTGGCCAGTCCAGCATTATATGCGAATGTTTGGGATGAGACAAATTACCTTAAAAGAAGCAACATCAAACCTGAAAATAGGAAAACGAATGTCTTTTATTTTTAACAAATTTATAGCACTAATTTGTATGGATCTAACCCAGTAGACATTCTAGTAACAGAGTTAGAGGAGAAAAAGTGAAGAAAGGTGAATATATTCCTATGACTGTGAGGTACATTGGAGTTAGAAGACAAATCAGATATCTGCACTGTAGACACTGTAAACAATTCCCTATACCTAAGACAATTGTCCATTATAATGCAGATACCAGCCCTCTATCAGACAGATGGACTCAGTAGATGAACAGTCTCATTTCCCATGCCTTCAGTGGATATTTCTGGATACATTCTGCTTGTTTCTTAGGTATGTAGGGGGTAGAACCTCCATTGGCTAAGTAGAATCCTCAGTTGCACACCTTTGTGTTGACTTGTCCTGCTTCCCTGCATTCTGTCTCTTCCCCCACTGGAAGCATCTATACCAAAGTCTATGTTTCAGTCACTCAGGGAAACCTAGTAAAGACACAATTTGTCAAAGTTTCTATATATGACTGAGAATGAGAATGATCATCTCTTCTATCTTACATCAAACTCCTAACTTCCAAGGAAATTTCATATACTTCATTTGGACCTCCCAAAAAGCTTCAGGGCTGTTAATGGAAATGGGTCCTTTTTTGCATTTGAACCACTGAAGGATCTGAAATGCACAGTTGCAAAGAAACTTGGCCAAGATTAAATATCTGAGTGAACCCTAGCCCAGGAATATTGATACATCTACCCAAACCATTGTTACCACCACATAATTTATAAACAATATTACTCATCTGTCCCTTAATGAATAATAAAACTGAACCAATGAATCAATGCATCACTCTTTCAAGTGCTTCTTACCCTGTTCTGATGACCTGCTTACCTGTGAGGCCCTTGAGAAATCATATTACTCATTGTCATCAGTGCTGGGCCAAGAATGGTACCTAGCAGCACTTCCTGACTGAATACCTAAGTGACCAGAAGCTGACTTTCCCAGGAATAACAATGACCCTCAAAATTGGATGAACTGGCTAGAGTCGGCTTGATGAAAACACTGGACTCAGGTGAAAAATGAATCAAACCCCCAGGGAAACAAAAAATCTAGTCAAAATACCACTAAGTAATTATTGGTTATCTTTTTTTTTTTTTTTTTTTTCCCTTTTTTGACAGGATCTCGCTTTGTAGTTCAGGCTGGCCCTGAGCTCAGCCTCAAACTCACATCACAGCAATCCTACTGACTCTGCCTCCCTAGTGCTGGGACTACAGGCATGAGCCACCACACCCAGAACTGTGGTATGTGGTGTTGATTACTGCTGGACATGAGTCTCCACGCCCAGTACTGTATGTGGTTACTGGGGGAATTGAACATGCGCCCTTGCACTTGCAAGACAGGCGCTGGAACCACTGAGCTAAATCCTCAGCCCAATTATTGGTTATCTTAAGTCTACAAGTAAAATAAAATATATGATACAACTGCTGATGAACAATATATACTTGTAGTTGTTTCTACATGAATGATTTTTTACATTAAAAAGTACATAATCATGGGCAAATTTCCTAACTTTCCTGTGTCTTTGGGTTTCTCTTAATAATAATAGTTTTATATGTCAAGCAACTGACTTTGTTAGAGTTGCACAAAGATCTGTAGCCTGTGTGACTGGTGCTTCCTCAGTTGTCTCAACTGTACAGTTTACAGTCTACCTACATGGCTGTCCTTGGAGTCTTTTTTGTGCTAAGCATTCCCTGTATATTATTTCATTTAGCCCCTCCCCCACAGCAACACTGAAAATTATCGAATGCCAAGTCCTATGTTACAAATAAGCAGGGCTAGAGATTTAAGTAATTTGCCCATCACCAAGGCATAGACTATGAAGCCAAAATTCGCAATTGCATCATCTAGTTCTGAGGATCCCGGTATTAACTCATGTAATACTTTACAATGTTATTACAAAGTTACGATAAACTTTAAGGTAATGCTTTTGTAAGATAAAAAAAATATATCAGAATATCTTTTTTAAGTCATATTTTATCATCACTTTTTCCTTGATGGTCAATCCCTGAAGGTCAAAACCTGGTAGGTTTTATAAATAACCTGGGACATTTTCTAAGCTGTCTTTACAAATTCTTATTTTATAACTTAAACATAAACTATGCCTCAAGGAAACATAGAATAAATCCCTGCTATTATTGATGTTTCTTATCAATAATGATAAATATAGAATGATTCAGGGCAAAGGGGAGAAAGAGCTAGAATCTGTTGAATGGGGCCGTACCTAAATCCCTTCCTTAAAAAATGCCCTGTGGAATGTATTGGAAAAACTCCTCAAAGGCTTCAATTCAGCCGCTGCCCAACTTCTGTGGAATGACGTATTCCCATCATCCCTCACTGGAAACAACCAATTTCCCCCCAAGTTTAGCAAGAGTGGTCCAAGATACCCTTTTTTCCTGAGAGAACAGTTTTTCACCAGTCAACATGAATTATGGGTACATAAAGTACATTTTATAGCTCTGCATAGATTTCTTTAAAGAGAAGAAGGAGAAAGTAGATTTTGAATGTTCTTCTAAGCGCCACAGAGACTCTGCCCAAAGATCCATGCAGAACATTGGTTTGCTTATCTTTCACAGAAAGGGATAAAAATACAGGAATACTTCAAGATCCACTGATTTTAGAAAATGGATAATTCTGTGAGTCTTTCAGGTACTGGTGCACATCATCTTAAAAGTCAAATTCCTTTTTATTCTCATATGTTTGGTTTAACTTTTTCCAATATGTTCTCCAATTCTTTGTCCTTGTAGCTACTTTGATAGTTCCCCTAAGATCTGGATCCATCATTATGAATCTGTTACCATGTCTAAAATCCTATCATCAGTCTTATGAGGCCCCCAGGGACATTCCTCCTTGGTAGATGGAAGCTGGTCTGTGTCTGCATTCTCTACACAGTTCTGTCTACCATGAAGATGTTTTTACCCTTCTTTATGTAAAACAGCTATCTCCTAAGACTATATTCCCTGTGTCCTGCTGCCTCTAATTTGCCACTTTGTTTCAGATCAGAAATGAGCAAACTAGTCTGTGGGCCAAACCCAGGCTACTGCTTGCATTACAAATAAAGTTTTACTGGAACAAGCCCTATCATTTCCTTGTGGTTCGTGGCTGCCTTCACCTACACCAGGCCAAAATGAGTAATAGCCACTGAGGCTACATTGTTTCACAAAGCTTTACATATTTACTATCTGCTCTTTCCAGAAAAAGTTTGGCAGCCCCTCTCTTAGATTCAGAGAAAAGTCAAGTTTTCTAGAAAATTATTTCCCTCTAATAAGTCACTGACTTAATAATGGAAAAATGAAATGCTGAAGAAGAGAGAATTAGAAGTTACCAGATTTTTAAAAAATTAAATAAATATAAGAAACAACTAAATTCAACCCCCTGAAATTTGCAGAAGAAAAACCAACCAAAGATATTATTTCAAAATGAACATGACATTGTAACCCAGAGCAGATTTCCAGCTCGGGGGATTACAGCATATGGTATTTCACACACAAAAGGTAATTAAGAACTGCCTTGGAAAAGAGCATTTGGAGCCACCTCATCAGTGACCTGGCAGGCTGGTTTGTATCAGTTACTATTCATTACTGTCAGTAAGAACAAAACAGGGTATGATTAATGTGGTCTAGTGCAATGAATTGCAACAGAGGATGACGCCTCCAAAAAAAATGAAGTTCAGAGGGAAAAATAGTCATTTACTAAGGCTCAGGATTTTATTTGTATTTTATACCTGTAATATTATTATGATAGTTATTATTACCAGCAAAGTAATGAGCATTTAAATATTGCCTAATGTTTAATGCTAGTCTACATGTTGTGTGTGCATCAGCTCAATGAATCCTCAAAAAATGCAATGAAGTATGGACTTAACATTATCCCTAATTGACAGGTAAGGAAGCAAGATTCAGGAATTCAGGTAAGTTGCCCAGTGAGTGGGTGTTAGAGACAGAATTTACAACCAAGACTGACTGACCTCAGAGGCCATAACTTGATTCTAGTTCTATGCTGTTCCACAGTCCAGTTTGGGGCTAAGATTGTGCCATTAGACTTTTGGACACTCCAATATATCTATAGCAATTCTGCCCAATAGAAATATAATAAAATCCAGGCATATAACATTGTACTTTCTAAGTAGCCACGTTCAAAAGGACAGACTAGCAGGTGGAAAGAATTTTAATAATATATTTCTACTTAATAAACATATCCCCTATGTTATCACTTCAACATAGAATTAATATAAAAACTATTAATGAGCTATTTTGCTGTCTGATTTCAGGATATGTCTTCTAAATCTGATGACTGTTTTACATTTAAATTACATTTCAATTTGAATGCTAGTATTTCATCAAAAAATGTATGATCTGTGTTCAGATGTCACAGATTTACGGTTGGAGGCAGAGAGCACCATGAACGTGCACTGCAGGATGCGAGCCCCATCTTGCCGGCATTTGGATTGTACCCTCTCTAACAGATATTGGACGCATGACTTCTCTTCAGTTTTGACACGTTGAAGTCAGCATAGTTGTGGAGAGAAGTATGTCAGGCCTGTAATGAGGGGTACTCTCTCCTCAGCAAATACTCAGGCTCAGAGTCGGCCTCTTTTCTCAGCCTCAGCTTGGATCTCTCTGGCACAATCATTAGTTAAGGGATTTCTGTAGAATCCTAAGGAAATTTTCTGTGTGCTCACCACAGGGAGTCTAATCTAATGGTGTCCTCTCTGAGGGGCTCTGGAGATGACTGTTCTTTTTGCTTGTTTTGTGGTGGAGGAGACTGAACACATCCTTTTCATTTTGAGGTAGATTGACACTTCTCACTAAGTCACTAAATGGCCTTGCTGGACTCAAACTCATGATACTCCCAGAGTGCTGAGTCCCTGGCATGCGCCATCATACCCTGCTTGGAAAGTATCACCTGTCTAATCTTCAAACTGCAACAGCCCATGTTAGGCAGCTTTGATTCTGCTCTGCCAGTGGACTTTGGGCCTTCACTCAGCTGCTCCAGGACACAGCTGGGCAGCATTGAGATGATGCCCTGGGACCCTGGGACTAAAGGTCCCCCCAAGTGCAGCTGACACCCCAGTGTGGGCTGGAGAAGCACACAGGACCTGTGCCCCCATCAGCACTGGTTTTGAGGTATTACTGATATGTTAGCAGTAACAATCAGCAAGATCTTTATCCAAACAAGGTCAGCAAGCCTGCCTCGGGAGGCACAATAAAGGGGCTGTGTAAAGTAAATCCTATTTCAGAGCCTCTTGAGAAATTCCCAACAAAAGATCAGGCCATAGAAATCATCAGGAGGTTTGAAACTTCAGTGTATAATGAAGAATTTAGGAAACGTACAAGTTAATGATCCCCTGACCCCGTGGTTCTGGAAATAGAACATAGGTTCTTCACACTGAACTACATTCTCTTTGATATTTTTGAGGTGGAGTCTTGCCAAGTCACTAGCACAAGTTGAGCTTCAACTCAGGATCCTCTTGCCTCAGCCTCCCAGAGAGCTGGGATTACAGGCCTGAGCTACCACAGCTGGCTAAGAAGAATCTCTTTACATCTGTTTTGTAGAAGCCTGAGGAATGACAGAAGCAGGGTGAAGTGGTGGGACCCAGGCACTAGTTGGAGGTTCTTGAGACAGCAAGCACTGCTGTCTGTGGTGACGGGAGGTGGGTACAGTCAGGTGGGGCCCCCAAGGGTATGGAGAGGTGAGTACAGGAGCACTTTAGGGCAACAGGGAAAGCAATGGATTGGATTTTCCTATAATGTCATGAGTGGATCTTAAATTTCCTGAAGAGAGAAGGTACCAGATGACACTTAAAATATGTACTCTATGTCCATTGAACTGTAGAACATTTCACATGAAGGTATGCTCACAGAAAGACAATGAGAAATTCAGCAGCCTGTCCCCATTTGACCAGGGAGGTAAGGGAGACAAAAGGGGTTAGGTCGGACTCTGTGGCCAAGGTAACACAACTTGCTATTGGCAGGAGTGGGCCTAAAAACCAGGACACCTGACATGTCACAAGACAATGCTGCCCTGTCATCCAGCTCTACTTAAGCTTTTTCTTTCCTTTTCCTTCAGCATTGGGAATTGAACCCAGGGCCTTTGCATCGAGATACATCTCCAGTCCTTTTATTTTTTATCTTGAGACAGGATCTCACTAAGTCTTTAAACTGCAGTGGCCAGGCTAGAACTCATGATACTGCCTTAACCTTCCAGAGTAGTAGTATTTAGGTGTGTTCCACTAAGGCCAGCTTTTTTTCTTGCTGTGTAGTGCAAGCTGGCCTTGAACTCACAGCAATGCTCTTGCCTCAGCCTCCTAAGTGCTGGGGTTACAGGTGTGTGCCACCACACCTGGCTCTTTGCTCAGTTTTTATTTACTTTTTAAAGAAATTACATCTTTCAGCACAGGGATCAAACCCAGGGTCCTGCACCGTACATGTTGGCTAAGCATTCTGCCAGTGATACATGCCTGGCCTTACACTTTCTACTCACTTTCCAGTAGGAAGCCAAAAGAGGAAGGGGAAGATGGGGAAAGGCTGACTAAAAAGATGAGGAATGTGTACAGACATATAAATTATAGTTCACAACTGATGTGGAAATTAAATATGCTACTTCTATCAATATCTCATTAAAGCCAAATAAATAGTGAAATAAAAAAATTCTGTTATACAACAATTTCTTCCAGAGCTTAGTTTTTAAAATACAAATCCATCTTCATTGGTTGTGGTGGGGCACACATGTAATTCCTGCACTGTGGAGCCTAAGGCAGGATTGCCTTGAGTTCGAGACCAGCCTGAGCTACACAGTGAGTTCAACATCAGCCTGAGTTACAGTGCGAGATTTTTGCCTCAAGAAACAAGTTTGAACTCAGCTTCAAGATTCTATCTCAAAATTAAAAAGAAAAGAAGGAAGAGATACAGCTCAGGGAAAAGTATAAAGACCCAAGCTCAATTCCCAATATTACCAAGAGAAAAAATTTTACAGTTGGAAAAAGCTGCTGCCTATACTCAGGTTATTCCAAACATTCTTTAACCTTCTCTAATAGTTGAATTCATCGCTTTAAAATTTAAGCTTTAATTAATGAAAACTCAAATTCAAAACTCTTTAGCTGCACTAGTCACATTTTAAGCACTCAATAACCACAAGTGGCTGGAAGCAAGTATACGTTGGAAGTAAAAGTCTATATCCCACCTTTCATATTTTGAGTATTAGAGAAAATTGAGCAACGGATAAATAGCATTGGTGAGTGTTTTGTTTTTGTTTTTGTTTTTTAAGGAAAAATTAGGAATCCAGAAACTGGACCTTCCTGATTTTGAGTGTTCAAAATTACTTGGCCTTAGGCAAGTCATTTAATTTCTTTAAACATCTGTTATCACCTATGCAAAACAAGGATACTGATTCTTGCTTTTTTAAGACTCTTCTATTTCTGATTAGTGAAATAAGATGATATCCTTCAAAGCTAACATTTTGAGTGCAGTAACGATGTGTGTGGTGTATGATGTGTTATCTACTCCTCATAGGAGCTCCAACTCTTTCTGGGGCTACCCGATAGTGTCAGACCAAGCCAGGTTGGTATAAATGATGTGGAGGAGACCAAACAATATTTAAAGTATTTGAAATCACAATCACATACAAAGATCTTTAAATTATTACCTTCTTAAGGTAAGGGGCTAAAACAAAGTAATGACCCAATAATCATGTGCTGAGTTCAAGGATGATAAATAATTAAGTAGATAAAGCTAGATCGATAAGTAAATATCCATTTATCCAATGAATAATAAATATCTAAGCCAATCTGCCTGGTTTAAATACCTGGCCTATCTTAATGTGGTTGCCCAGCAATCTAACTATGCATCTGAAACACATTTTCCCTGTCAGATACATAAGGTCTATGTAGACATATGGTTCCTCATGGCTGGTATTTTATCTGCAACATGGAAAGCAGTGCATCTCCTGAGAAGCAAAGACTGCAGGTAACCTCATCATTTAAAAGATAAGACAATCCTTTCCTTCCCAGAGCAGAGGCTGATAAATAATGTCCCACAATGAGTCCTCCCCCTGCCACTAGATAAATGGTGTGATGGCCAGGTAAGACTTGGAAAAAACAGAAGTAATCAAATTTCATGAACTGCTACATTCTGAGAACTTTAATGTCCTAATGTCCATTCAGAACCCTCACGTGGAGGAATTTAGTCTACAGAATTTACCCAATCCGTTGTACCATGGAGTCACTTTTTTTTTAATTTAAATCTTTATTGGTACATTAAGAATACACATCATCATCGCATGTAACACTGACAGTTTGTACCAGAAAATGACATGACTTGATTCTCATTTTTCCCCTTCCTACACCCACCTTGCAGCCCCCCAGCCCGTATATACATAAGCTTTGTTTCCTTTTTTATTACTATCACATTCTTTTTCCCCTTATATTTACCCCTACACCCTCTTTCCTTTTAAATATTTTCTATTTCACAATATCAACTATATATACTAGAACTCATTTACATCTTCATTTTCTCATACCAGAGAAAAGATACGATATTTATACATTTGCGACCTATTTATTGCACTTATGAGGATGTCCTCAAGGTACATCCATTTGAGTATGATTTGATCTTATCATTTTTAATGGCAGAATAATACCACACTCTATAAAAGAACCACCTCTTCTTTATCCAGTCTCAGTTGATGGACATTTTGGTTGTTTCCAAGATTTAGCAATTGAAGTATCTTATAGGACTCTTCTCCATTGGGAAATATTGAAAAGAAAGATGAATACATCAAAATTTTTTAAAAAGATGACTAAAAAACTACCTGTTCACATAAACTGGTAGCGCCAGAAGAGGGAAGGAAGCCTGTGAGATGTGCTCTTGTCCAGGGTCCATCTCGGTTTCCAGCACAGCTGAATCCTGGAGCTCAAACATGTTCATGGAGATTCCATTCCCATCCCCTCTGTCGCAGCACTCCCATTCATCACGTGGGCTTGGTGCTAGGGTTTCAAGGTAGAGCCTTGGCACTCCAACACAACATCCTTGCGGGCTCAAGCACAGAGGAATCAGTGCCTCTTTTCCCTTTTCCCTATGATTCCTTGAATGGAGCCTCACTGACTGGTCTTTGCTGTGCCTACCCTGTCCCAAGTCACTGAGGCCAGACTACAATTCATCACAAAATCTACACCTTCCCAAGGCAGAGAGGCTAAGAGTGCAGGACAGTGTGAGTCCCCAGGGAGGGAAATCAGGGTACTCTTATGAAAAGAAGAGAAAATGGGTGTGGAGAGGCCGAAATGATAATCTCTATTCAAAAAGATGGATTTACCTGGATTCTAAGATGCAAGTCATTTTCTGAGTGGTTTAGGTAATGTCCCCTCATAGTAACACTTGATTTAAAAATTCTAAGTTTAAACAGCACTTGAGAAGGATTTCACATCCCCACGACCTGACTCAGGAAGTCTTGTTTCTTGCTGTTTATTCACCTTTGTCACTTTCATGGCTGTAGTCATAAACTGGATGGCAAAGTGTCACCTATCCCACTTTTTTCCAAAAAGTACCAATTTCTTTTCACTGAAACTAAAGAATAAGTAGAAAGAGCCAAAAATATACTATACTAGTCAGCTTTTGGCTGCTATAACAAAATACCCAAGGGAGACTTGGTTTTAGAGGCTGGAAGTCCAACAGCATTTCATAGGTTTTCAGAAGGTGCCCCTAGGCTGTTTTATTGTGGGATCATATTTGCATTTTTATGTAAGCATGATCTCACCAGCTTCTTATAAAGCCACCAGTATTCAGTCATGGAGAATCCACCCTAATAATCTAATCGCATCTCTTCCCACAGGCCCCCACTTCTGAACACCATAGTTGGAGTAAGTTTCTGCCCTCCAATGTCATTCCCACCAGATACTGGGGAATAAACTCATGCATAAATTTGGGGCCATAAGCCATATTCAACCCATGGCACGTGAACATTTCCTTCTTGGAAAATCCTAAATTTCTCAGTCTTAGAATCTACATAAGTAGCACTCCAACTTTGTCACAGCCATTTCTCTATTATTCATGATTTTACATTTTATTGCTGGACTAAAAACTGTTAAAATAACAGTACCACACTACGGAGAGTGAAATATTCAGTGGCCATAATAACAAGTCTCTAAGTCTGTGTTTCCCAGTAGAGTGGCCACGATATATATGTGGCTATAAGCCACTTGAAATGTGTCTAATTAGGAGTGAAATGATTCTAACAATAAAATGCGCCATGAATATCAAAGACAACACAAAGAATGTAAAATCTCTCATTACTAATTTTTATATTGAATACATGATGAAATGACAAGTACTCTTAAGATCCCTGATTAAAACCAAACGTATTACTAAAATTAATGTCTGTTTCTTTTTACTTGTGTGTGAATACTTACTAGGATTGAACCCAAGGTCGTGTGCACACTGATCTTCCACTGAGCTACACCTCATAGCTAGCTTTTTACTTTTCTTAAAATGTCACTACTTTGGAGGTTAAAATTAGGATAGGGTTGTGGTGCACATTGGTAATCCCAGCACTTGGGAGGCCTGCTTGAACTACGCTGAGAGTCTGACCCACCTCCCAAAAAGAAAAGGAAAACTAAAATCGAATAGTTTTCATTATATATCCATTGGGTGGCACTGTTCCAGGTAACCTTTAAGAGTAACAAATAAGAAAACAGAAATATGAGCACTTTACAGATAAAGGTAAATACCAGAAGAAATAGATTTAAAAAGTTAATTAAATGGTGGTTACTTTTAGGATGCGACAGTGACAATTTTCATGTTGTCATGTCAGTACAACCTAAATCTTCTTTTAACTATGTTCATTCATCACATTATTTTTTTTAATTTAGGCAGCAACAAAATAATGAAGTATTTCAGAGGGAATTCATCAACACATTTGATAGAGAACGTGGGCATGTGTTTAGAGAAGCTCTCATTAATTTTAAAGCTCAGTACCTGTGCTCCTTCACCAAAGGAAGTTTTAGTAAAAATTGGTAGGCACGGGAGCCAGCCTGGGTTTTATGTTATTTTTTTCCCCCAAAGATTCAAAGTGATTCTGTCCCTCACAGCTAGTGAACTATCTCTGGTCCGTGGCACAGAACTCTGGGAAATGGCAGTGAGTGTTCGGACAGAGCAAAGACTAGTTATTGAGGAAAATCTTAGCCATCCTATAGGCATTCACCTATAGGTGACAGATCCACTTATCTTTGAAGGTAGAGCATCTTAAAATCAGAAGTGTCTTCATGACACTCCTCAGCTCAATCCTCAAGGACACAGGACTCATAGACACATTGTGGCCTTGTGTTGGCTGCCTCCACACAATACCTGCCAGCCAAGGAGTTGTCCAACTTGTACCACAAATGCAGCACCACTCAGCACATAAGCAGAAGCCCAACACCAGGGAAATGTTACAGGCGATTTCCTGAGCCATACTCAATTCAGACAATTCTGTACACCAATGATTCTCAAAATATGGTCCAAAAACTATCACTGGAAGTCTCAGGGGGTTCCCACACAGAACACAGATTTGCTTTTTCTAGGCCCATGGTTGGACTGCATATCCCTGCTCCCTGTATAGTTAGACATGACCTCACAACTTGGTTTGACCAATGCAATGGACTTGGGAAATGCCATGCATGTTTTCTGGATGGCAGCTTTAGGAACCAGCGTGTGATTTTACCCTGGTTGTTTCTTGTCTTAACAGTAATAGAAGTGTGGAAATAAAGTGTTCCTTAGCTGGATTACTGAGTACAGAAGCCATGAGCAGGGACACCACTGTCCCCCCTTCACACCCCCCTTATTAACAGGCCTATGACAGTTCTGTAACATAAGCAAGAAGTAAACTTTTGCTAATTTAAGTCCAAGACTTTGCAGTGATTCATTTCTATAGCAGAACTTGAGTTGTTTTCACTCGTGACCAACTGTTCTTTTTTGGGTAACTCTTTCACACAGTAAAGTTTGAGACCTATCACTCCATCTTCACCTGGTTTAAAGCAAGGTCAGGTAGCACTGTGATCTGGGCTGCACCCTATAGAAATGCTTCTGTCTTAATACTGTCATTGATATCAAGGAAGTGCTAGTGTAAGAGAAATCCCAGCTACTGAATTTTGTTGAATGTCTCATTGAAGACTCCTGTTCCTAGGGTCCAATGTCCTTACAGTGAAAGGCCAAAGGGAAGATTTCTCTCCAACTACAAGACTAACTCTTGGCTCCTCTTGAGACATTAATGTGTTTTTAACTCATGATTCTGGATCATGGCATTTATCCCAGAGGAACTTTCCAAACCAAATGAATAGCCCTCCTCTAGCAATGGGCCAGACTTGGTAGTGTTCATTTTGTGGGTCAATCTCATGCTTTCATTTTATTCTTCTGAGCTTATATCCTCCCTTGCCAGCAGTTTTTCTGGCACACTTATTTTTATTTTATTTTGAATTATGTATTGTTGTAAGAAAGGACATGAATGAAAATACATTTGGAGGCATGTATACATAAATAACAGCCCTCATTTCCAAAGCTACAAAAATGAACCTCAACTTGCTTTTCCAATGATGCGAAGAACGGGGGTGGGAGGGAGAGTGCAGGAGGCTGTGGGGCCATGCACACCCCACACTGTTCCAATTCTAGCTCCAAGTTAATAGGCAGCCGAGGAAGGCACCTTTGTCTTTAAGATAAATGTTATAAATTGCACATAATGAAATAAGATCTTATTTTCCCACCTTTTGGTTTCTTATTTTTAAGATATATAGTCCTGCGTCAACCAAAATATCTAGACTTATAACACACAATTCTATTCAGCTTGTAGAACAAATTCACTGGGCCAGTCAATTTTTATTTTAATTATTTGTATAGAGTAGAAACGAATGGCCTGATTTATTACTGAGTTGGACTCCAGTGGCAATATTATTATAGTTGCAACAGATGAATAAACCAATATATTTCTTAGAGCCATAAAACAACCAGCTACATGTCAGAGAAAATTGTTCTCCAAAACAACTGCAAGAAGAGAGAGAGAAAAGAAAAGGAAAAAAATCAAGGGAAATAGTGGCCTCCTTAACCTCCCAAAGCCATTCCAAAGAAAAGAGGATGCCTGCAGACCAGGAAAAATTCATTTCAACAGACTTACTTTCCATCTACGAACTGAAATTAAAAGTTCCCTGAAATAATTTGCAACATTGTCGCTGGCATTGATGTGTTTATTCCATTTGAATGTGCTTTTAAAAAATAATCAGTAATGCACAAGGTAAAAATGGATGTGATAGTAATATAGAAAAAAGAAACAAAGCTTATGTATATGGGGGTAGGGAGTTGGATGGTGGGTAAGGGAATGGGAAAAAAATGAGAATCAAGCCATGTCATATACTGGTACAAATTCTCAATGTTGAATGTGATGATGATGTGTATTCATAATGTTCCAATAAAGATTTGAATTTTTAAAAAATTCAGTAGCCACAGAAGATCATAGTTCTGCCATAACCCAAAGTGTGATGTAGCCCTCAGCAGCACCACAGGATTAAGTTGATCCGAACTATGGCCCGTGATGACATTTTAATGCCTCGTTGGGAAAGAACTGCTCTTTGTGATTCGCTTTGAAGGGGGACTGAGAAAGGAGGGGCAGAAACCGGAGTACAGGTTTGCATCCCATCTTTGCTTATCTGCAGCATGCATGCTCCCCCTGCGCGGGCCAAGCACAATGAGAAGCCGACTGCAGAGAGTGGGAGAAAGTCAAGGGCAGCTCCAAAGGCTCTCTGGAAAGGCGCTGTTGGATTGCATGAACCCAGCTTGTGCCCACCACAGGGTAACCAGGGTTTCTTAGTGCTCTTCTGTTCACTGAGATGCTGGGGTTGATATTGTGTCCTCTTCTTTATTTGTCTCAATTTCAAGTAATGTATCAGGTCGGCCTCACACCTCACACCATGTAGAGATACTCTATGGATGTGAGATGTGTGATTTCAAGAAATGTGTAGCAGTCAAGACCTCAGACTCTAGAATCAACACAATCTGAATGAAATCCTGACTCTGCACATTTCTTGCAGTGTGTCTTTGGGCAAGACACCTACTCTCCCTGAGCTGCGCTTTTCTCATCCACTGAATGAAACTACTGATGCCAGCAGAATCAACTGTGGTTGAGAGGAGCCAGTTCCACACACTTAGCTCAGTGTCTGGCTGTCGTAAGAAGCTTCTATTGGTGATTTCCTATAAACTCAGCCATTTTTCAGTTGTACACATAACCTTTCGTGCCTGTGGTTAATTCTCTCATCAAGTGTGGACCTGATTCTATGAGCGCTCGCTATGAGTGTCTGTAGTTTCTTGGAATGACCCATTGGAAAGTCTGTCTTTTACAGTGAAAGTTAACAGAATCTTAATCCAGAAAAGAAAAACACCAAGCTAGGAAGAATGAAATGGAGATGGTGTAGGCCTCAAAGTACTAGCAAGTCTGCACCATCTCTGAGAGCTGTCAAATACCACGGTGTTTCTCCTATGGGCAGCAGAATGTAAAAATAACAACAACCACAGCTGCTAATAGTTGCACCACACTTGCTACACCCCAGGCACCTTAATAAAGTCATTCAGTGAGCTCACTTCAGCCTCACAGCAACAATATATGGCAGTCATTGCATAAATTTCCATGGTAAAGGAAAAGAAACTGGCTCAGAGCGATCAAGCAACTCATCCAAATTAAAAAAGAATATATTGAGCAAGAAATCAAACCCAAGTCAGACTCATTCTATGCAGCCCTCTGAAAAATCTGGCCACCCTATTCTGGGCCTTCCTGTTAGGACTCTCCTGCTATTATTTGGGAGCTAATACAATACTTCTTTCCTCTCATCTCAGCAGAATTCCACTTTAACATACACATTCAAATGACATCACATCTATGCTAAAGAATGACTCGTATCAGAGGAATTTCTAGCTTTGGAAGAACAGATTCCCTATCAGGAAAATTTCAACATACACACCTTGTCCAGACCCTACAGTAATGGACCAGGATACTAAAAAGATAATCTCTGCACTCAACAATTCCCCCAATGCACACCACTAGGGGTTTGGTCAGTAGTGGAGTATTTGCCTAGCATGCACAACAGGTTCCATTCCCAGCACTGGATTAAAAAAAAAAAAGTCAGAAAAATATGTGAAAGGAAAGAACGGGACCATAAAAAGGGAAAATGGAAAGAAAAGGAAAGGTAAGAGGAAAAATAACATTCACAGATTCCCCCTCCCCCAACCTACAGGAAAAAGACAACAAAGACCAGAAAAAAAGACCCTTTCTTCTGAGTGCAAATCCTCCTTTGGTACAAGTTGTTTTATAGTTAGAAAGCCTCCAACCCCTCCAGTGTGAAGAGCTTTCTAGCTCCAACTAGACAATGACCAAAGATGATTGAGTGATCACAAATATATGATTTAAATCTCTCTCCCCATGAAAGAAAAACATTCATATTTATTTATTCCTTATTCAGAAAAAGATTTCATTTCTAACTCTCAAAGAATTCCTGGTTTCTTTGAGCCATTTTTCTGATTTGAAACAATTCATCACAAAGCGATAACACACCGATGATATGTTACACTAATACATTCTTACATTAGTAATGTTCTAATGGTCTGGCAGGCTCCTAAATCACCAGAGAGCTGTCAGTCCCGTGATGTGTTACTCAGAGATATGGCTCTGATCAGAGGAAGGCATCCAAGAACTCAACAATGGGAGAATTATATTTTTTTACTTCAGAATTTCTTGGCTATAAATAATAACCTCTTTCATAGAAAATAGAAAACACAACCTGAATTCAAGAAAAGCAGAAAATTTTCTAATACTTTGGAATATGCCAGAGATAAGAAGATAAGCATATGTAATATATTAGTGGAAGCTTTGGCCACATGGCAGAGGAGGTCACTGAAAAGAAAACGATTTCTGGAGTAGTTATAGGATTGTTAAATTTGTTTCTGAGAGGTAATCAGTCCGGTGCTTACAGATCCGTTTATCACTGATGCAGGTTGCATTAATGTCTTAAAGTAAATAGTGTTAGAACCTAAGTCAAGAGAAAAATGACAGAGTAGGAGAAAGGTACCCTCTTCAATACTCTTGGCAGGAGAGTAAATTGATATAACCTTTGAGAGGGCAATATGGAATATTTATCAAAATTTAAAGCATATATACACTGGGCCTCGAAAATTTCATTTCTAATAATCTATCCAGTAAATAAACTGTTCTCACACACAGAGAGAGAAGGCTATAATGAGTGGGAATTTTTTCTGCAGAAATAGTTGCTACTTAAGAAAGAAAAGAGAGAGAAAGAAAACAACTTAAGTATCCATCAATAATGGGGTGCATAACACAGCAGTATGAATTTATTCTAAGAAGTTTATATGACCACTAAAGAAATACAGTGTAGACCAATGGCTTTGAAAGTATTGCAGAGAATTTTAGACCTGTGTTTGTCAAATTTTGGGGTGCACCACAATCACAAGGGAAGTTAATAAAGACAACAGAAGCCAGGGCTTATGAAAGGAGAGTCACATCTGGGCTGCTGCATTGCCATCAAATTCCCCCAAGTGATTGTGATATATGCTAATGTCTGAAAGCCATTTTTCTAGAATGTCTTGGAAAGGCATTGGAGACTCTCAGTCCTCACGCACATGTGTGTGTGTGTATTGTGTGTGTGTCTTTACTTATGGCTCTGCAAAATAATTCTTACAAGGTTGAACTGCTTTAAACTTGTTTGAAAGTCATGGATGGAGGCAGATAACCAACACTGAGCTCTTGGACTGTGCCTTACAGTTATTCTCATTTAATCCTTATGGCAACACAATGAAGTAGGTCATGCTATTATTTCTCATTTGGCAGTTAAATAAGTTGAGGTACAAAGAAGATAAGTAAATCTTAGAAGATAAATGCAGCTAGGAGCTGGCTGTGGAGCTGGCTAACATGAACAATGTGATTTCTCTGTGTCCTGACTCCTATGTTAATGTAAATTTACATATCTGTTGACTAGGAAACAAGTCCACAATATATCAGTTGTTTAAAAAGTGACTAATAAATGGCACATGCAATGCATAGCATTTTATTAACTATTCATGGAAAGAGATGGGTGCATTATTTCTGTGAACATGGAAAAAAAGTAAAGCTATCTCCAAAATAAGCCCACTGGAAAATGCATTCCAAAGATTCTGAAGGTGATGTATGGAAGGAGAAATTCAAATCTGGTTGGGTCAAGTATGCCACATATATGTCTCCTAAGAGTTTGAGCACACTCACTCTCATGCATAGAAACTGTAGCCGCTTAGGGGCCCCTGGTCCCTCCTCTAGTCGTGACTCCTTTGCTCAGCCAAGAGCTAACCATAAAAGGTATAAAACCTGTGCCCCACCAATCAGCTACAGCCCTGTTGCCCCTAGGCGCTCATAGCCACGCCCACTCCCTGTGCTCTGTATAAGCCTAGGTAGCCCTCAATAAACTGGAAGCATTCGTGGAAACCTCTCCGAAGTCTGTGTGGTGACTCTGTGCACTCACCCTCCCAGTCCAGGAGGATCTGAACCTGATCCTGGCTGCGTACTACCTTGACGCTGAGGATGACTACAGTGTATCCTGTTTTCCTTGGCACAATCAAGGCCCTTCTTTAAATACTTATGTGGATAGCCCTTTGTTGCTCATG
Source organism: Petromus typicus (assembly GCA_004026965.1). Lineage (NCBI taxonomy): Eukaryota > Metazoa > Chordata > Mammalia > Rodentia > Petromuridae > Petromus > Petromus typicus. The sequence continues at coordinate 16,484 of PVIR01008819.1, read as the reverse complement.
TGATCTAGAAGCATTTTTATATGACCAGCCCATGTTTCTGAGACTGAGATGTGTTAGAGTTCATTGAGGAAGGGGATCCTATGTGAGTCCTGTGCTTTCTTACAACCTCAGAGACACTCAATGACACTTAGCATGTGACCCATCAGTTATTGCTGAATTATTAAGTGAATATTATAAATACAGTAAATACTCCACTTACAACATTTAAGCTGAGAACTTTTGCAAATGTACTGTAACATTCACGAGTGTACTGATAAGATTCAGTTTGTAGGGCCAAGGATTTAGCTCAGTGGTTCTGGTGCCTTCCAAGGGCAAGGTCCTGAGTTCCATCCCTGGTAACCACATACCACAATGCTAGGAGTGGTGGCTCATGCCCATCAACAATCATTACCACACACCACAGTGCTGGGCATGGTAGCTCACACCTATAATCCCAGTGCTAGGGAGGCAGAGGCAGGAGGATTCCCTTGAGTTCAAGATTTGCCTGGGCTATATAGTGAGCTCAGGGCCAGCCTGACCTACAAAAGCAAGACCTTGTCTCAAAAAAAAAAAAAAAGAAAAATGCACTCTGTCAGATTACAAACAAATTCGACTTGCAATAAAATTTGGTTCTGAGAGAATTTTCCAGAATCCAACTTAAGAAGATAGTAAGGTACTTAGTCAGGGACTTATAGTAAGAACATAGTCAGGGATTCACTATAAAATGTTTGCCTTAAAGATTTTGTGGCTACAGGCTCAAAATTAGCCCAATTACAGTTTCCTTGTCTTTTCTTAAATCATCTCATCATAATAAAACAATTGAAGGGTCATTCTTTAGCACCTAAAAGTAGAATTGAACTTCTGAGCTGTCTCAGAAGCTAGATGAGGGGTAACACCAAAGAAATCACAGACAATTCTACTGTCTTCGTGGAATTCATGCATTACTAGAATGAGAAAAGTACATCTAAAGGAGAATTATAAAATAACACAATAACTTACAAATCACATGTTAAAATACATTTCAAAAAAGAAACAAGGCTCCAAGTATTTTCCATAGAAATAATTTGCATCAATCAAGAATAAGAACTGATTTTCCACCTGTAATATTTAGAACGATGGTTCTTCACTATTAAGCGATGGAATATTGAATCATGGGCCTAGAACATGAAACACCTGCATTTTTCCCAAAGTGATGTTTTCCAAACAGGAATAAAACTGAAAATACACATAGTTGCAGCAGCATCTCCCCAGTGGACCATTTAGTTGAGCGAGAGAAAAACATGAAGAAAACAAGGGATGGTCCAACCTTCCCTGAACAAGAGTGAAGGGTGATGTCAGGCATGTACCGGACGTGACTGGTGAGAGTGTGAGCACAAAGCCATGAGCCGTGCTACTCAGTAACAGGACAGTGTTGAGCAGTGTCCACTAGCTGCTTTATAAACATGGTTACACTGTGCTAATAACTGCATTGTAATTATTCCTAATTTGTTTAAATGTTGTTTTTAGTCTCTAATCATTCCAAGAGGGCTGCCAAAATTCTAATATTCCAAAGAGTGACATGAATGCACACAGTCTGGGAGCCTCTCCTTTAAATCCTTTACTGCCCCATATCCTGTTTCATACTTTAGCATTGCCCTTAGGAAACAGCATTTTAATAATAAAAAGCAAAAGTATTCATAGGCTATGGAATTTGGTGACTACCTAGAATTGCTTTTCTTTTTAGAAACAAATTCTTACCATGTTTCCCAGAGTATCCTCAAATTTCTGGCCTCATGTGATCGTCCTGCCTCAATCTACCAACTCCCTGGAGCCCCTGGTACATGCATGACTATAATGATTTGTAAAAGATATATATATATATATATATATTTTTTTTTTAGACAGGGTCTCACTTTGTAGTTCAGGCTGGCCCTGAGCTCAGCCTCAAACTCACATCACAGCAATCCTCCTGCCTCTGCTTCCTGAGTGCTGGGATTACAGGCGTGACCCACCACGCCCGGCACTGTGGGATGTGGTAATGATTGCTGCTGGGGTGAGTCTCCACACCCAGTATGGTATGTGGTTACCAGGGATCGAACCCGTGTCTTTGTGCTTGCAAGACAGGCACCAGACCAACTGAGCTAAATCCCCGGCCCCAAAGATAATTTTTAAATGAATTTTTTATTATGAAATAGCTTAAAACTCACATAACACAAACTACTGCAATGTTCTTAGGTACACTTCACCAAGTTTCTCCAGTGATAGCATTTTACTACTTGTTATATTTCCTATCCAAGAAATTGGCATTGTATGATACTATTGACTCAGACTATGTTGTTTATTTCTGGGTAATACTCCCCATGCAAAAAAAAAGTGGCCTATGGACTGTGAGTCCATAGGACTGTAAGTTTTATAAATTACATCAAATAGCTTTATTTTTTAAACTAGGGTGTCACTATGTAGTCCAGGCTAGACTTGAACTTGCCTTGTATCCCTGCTTGGCCTCAAACTCATAATCTTTCTGCCTCAGTTTCCTGAGTACTATATTGTAATTATAGTCATATGCCATTATGCCTGACTTCAATCAACTAGCTTTTGAGTTTTTAATTTTGAAAACTGTGATACATCTTGCTCCATATATTAACTCAGTCTGAAATAGTGAGTAGCAAACTTGCCTGATAGTATCTAAAAATCAGAAATAATGTTTTGTTGAACATCCAGTATGTAGTAAGTATTGGACTAAGGAGTCAGACATAACAACAGTTTCTTCATGTAGCTCACAGTCCAGAAGAATTATAAAGAGGCATTGGTAGTATGGCAGGAAACAAGCATGATGTTTCTCAAGAACTACATGGAATATGTATGAAAGACATACACTGTAAGTTCGGGAAGTCATGCAAGGTTCTCTGGAGCAAGCTTAGACCTGAAAAGTTATAGAAGATCTAGCCATACATGGAAGAAAGTACCAGGCAAAAGGAACAGCCTGTGCCAAGACCCAGACAGACAGGAGTTCAGTGGCTGAAACACTGCTCAGAAGAAGAAGGACAAGCCCACAGAAGAGCAACAGACTTGGTCTTCAGTTCTTCTGTTCAGTACAGGAGACTCTGGTTACACACAGCTATAAAAAACTTGAAGTACAAATCTGTAGGTTTCATTGAGTGTGTGAAATGCACAAAGTACACAACAGATTTTAAAGATTAACTACCAAGTAATAATAATAGATTTTTAAGTTGATTTTCTGTCATTGTGATAAAATATCCAAGAAAATCAGCTGAAGGAAAGAAAAGTTTAATTTGGTTCACAGTTTCAGAGGAATCAGTCTATAGTTTCCTGGCCTCACTACCTTGGCCCTGAGACAAAGCAGAACGTTATGACTGCAGAAGCATATGGAAGAAGATGGAAAAGAAGAAAGAGAAATAAAGATGAAGGGATCAGGGGAAGATATAGTCCCCAAGAACACATCCCCATGGCCCAATTTCTTCAATCAGGTTCCACCTCCTATTTCCATCATCTCTGAATAACACCATCAAATCATAATTTGTCAGTGGATTCACCCATCAATGGAGTTGGAGCCCTCCTGGCCCACTCATCTTCCAAACACCTCTGTACACAGCTGTAGAAGGTTCTGCCCTGTGAATATCTGAATCTTTCGAAGGATCTTTTCAAACTCAAACCACAATATGTATTGATAATACCAACTTTATGTTGAAAATATTTTAGGCATATGGATTAAACAAAATATATCATTAAAATTGATACCACATATTTTTTCTCTTTTTTTAACATGACTACTAGAAATCTTGGAACAATACATATGACTCAGATTCCTGAGTACTATAGTATATTGGGCAGTGCTCTTCTAGAGGTTCAGGGAGAGCATCCTAGGAAAAGAACATTGAGAAGGAGTTACCTGGTTCTTATGGCTTATATCTAAATATTCCCCTAAAGCTTCATGTGCTCATAGGTGGGGCTTTTAGGACTGACAAAATCATAGGTGTGATGTATCATGAGTGTATGATACGGGATTAGTGCAGTGATTGGTTTAACATAGTTCTGGCTGTGGGCAATGAATTTACTGAAAAGAGAAGACCCACTATTGATGTGAGTGGCATCAGCCAATAAGATTGCAGGCTAGATGGAATAAAAAGAGAAAGCAGAAGGAAGGCTGCTGCTTCCTGTCCACGCTACTATAGACTGTTTCTCCTCTCCAGCGTCCCTCTTCATGCCACCCTGCCTTAGAATAGCCAACTATGGACTGAAACCTCTAAAAACTGTGACCCAAATAAACCTTTCTTCCTATGACTTGTGGATATTGGATATTTTGTCCCACCAACAACAAAGTAATTAGGATGCCTAGCAAGCAAAGATAAGAAACAGCCCATGGGAGAGCCCAAAGGAGGGACAGAAATGGTGAACAGAAGCTCAAAACTGCCATGTCTTTTAAGTTAGGTTCAGAGGGTGAACTTTAATCTGAACAAGATGAAATCACTGAAATATTTTATGCCAGGGAGTGACATGATAGATGTTTAAATTAAAAAGATCATTCCTAATCAGTGGTCTAGGGCAAGAGTGACACAGGGATAGAAATTAGGGGGTTGTGGAAGCACTCCAGGGTGAGATATCTTTCTACCTGTCTGTTCCTCAGCTCCCACCACCACCCTAACGCAAACGCTGCCCAAGTATATGACCAGGGAAGGGCAATAAGGTGAGCACACTTGCAACCATACCAGAAAGCTTCTTCTCTGCAGCGTGTTACCCGTGCTTCCATGATTAAGTAAGACCATTTCCAGAGGTAGATGTTCTAGATGAAATGAAAAGCTAATTATGTTCTAAATTATGAGCTACAGCTCTGTTCTCCAGCTGTCTTTGCCTGGTGAACATCAAAATGAAGTGATCTCAAAGCAACCATGAAGTCAACTTTCTTTGAATTCCAAATGTTCAGTTTCCAATAGGCATCTCAAGTTTCCATTTCAGGAACTTAACTCAGAGTTCAGAGTACAAGCAAGGACTGAATGTGGCTTTCCAACTCTGTCACTTAGTTTCATCCATTGGCCACCCAAATAATAAGCCAGGAAACCTACTGGAAGCAGATGGAACATAATCAGAGAAATACAAGCCTATCAGTGTGCACACATTACCATTTTAAGTGACACCTCAGGTATTTTTAACCACCAAGTCCACAATTATTTTTATCCCTAGATTGATTTTGCTATCGTTATTTATTGTTATTATTGTTCTGTTTCTATTTTTTGAGTTTAGCCTTGCTTTTGCTTTTTTTTTCATTGACTACACTTCTCAGATCATTTTGAGGACACTATATAGTAGGAATTGACATTTGAAATTATATAGCTTTGTCCACTAGTGTGTTGTTTTGTTTTGGTTTGGTTTTTTGGAGACAGGGTCTCACCTTGTAGATCAAGCTGGCCCCAAACTCATTATATAGCCCAGGTCAGCCTGAAACTTACAGAAATCCTCCTGCCTCTGCCTTCTAAGTGCTGGGATTATAGGCGTGAGCCAATACACCCAGCACTGTGGTATGTGATTACCAGGAATCAAACTCAGGACCTTGTGCTTGTCAGGAAGACATCAGAACCACTGAGATAATTCCGGCCCCTGTCCCCTCGTATTTTGTGGACTGAATGCAAAAACGAGTGAGGAAAGAAATGCATCTTTTTTAAATTTCCCTAGAAAGTTAATGCAAATAGAATATGCAGTATTATAGATCGTGTGATTGTACGTACAAATAATAAAGGGGGAGTAAAAAAATCAAACGGTGTGAATCTACTATTGTCTAGACACATCAGACCTACAAATGCATTTGTCTTCATGAAACACCATAAAAACATTTAAATTCATTGCTCACATTTAAAAATTAGGACTGTTACTTCAAAATCTACAATCCAAGATTCTCTTTTAAAAAAATAGGAAGTTTGTGTCATGCTGGATCTGTCTTCCCACATGGAAATAAGTGGCTGGAGCATTTGGTATCTGTGACTCATATCCAGTCTCTGTCCTACCTGTGTCACCCACTAATGTTGTCTTCTAATCGCCCTACTTAGGTTAGCAGCCTCAATATAAATGCATAGACAAAGCAGTGATGGATATACCTTATACTTTAAAAGTGGCCATCCTATTAAGATGGTCGTGGGATTAGGAAACAGTGTCTATTTTCCCATTTACTTCCATAGTTTTGAAAGTGTTAAAACAAGTACATATTAATGGTTTATGAATATAACAATCCAAAATATTTATAAAGCGTAACTATATGGAAAACTAGAAATATTGTAAGAGCAGAGTGAATGGATTATTATGGATGCTTAGTAGACAGATTATCTTCAGCTGGAAACACTATTTTGTATTCATTCTGAGATTATGTCAAAAGCTCAGCTCCGTACTTTATGTGGCATTTAGGTACCAGATGTTGCATCATAATATTCAGCATATTTTCTGTGAATGGATTCCCTGGAGGGGTATAATGGCAAAACAGCCAAATTACCTAGCCAAACAAGACCAGTGTTTGGTATGGTATGTTATACTGAAAAACAAAATCAACCTTAGAACAACCAGTCTATTGCTTTCTTTCAATTCTTATTAATATAAAAAACAAGCTAGACCAAGATTCAAAACGATGGAATAGCCTGATGGGCTACGTGTACTCTGCCCATCCCACGATGAACAGATTCGAGAGCATGACTACCAATTGGACACACCTAGAAAAAAACTTGGTCTCAACACACACTGCGGGACAGGAAAGTGTGCAAATGAATAATCACTACACAAGCAAATCAGTCTGATCCAGTTGATGTTTCTGTGAACTATGATCTTAGCTTATTCCCTACAACATAGCTTTGTCTTACACCTTATGCAAATTATTTCACCAAATTCCATCTTAAAAATCATTTCATTATACACATCTGAGACTTACAAAGTGAGATATAGAATACACATAGGTAGTAAAATGCTTTGCTATAGTAACGCAGATTAATGTACATCCCTATCATCTCACATAGTTCCGTTTTTGTACTAAGACCAGTTAAATTGGCTTAACAAAAATACCTGATGCAACGGAATTATATTAATCATATTGTGTTAACTCCCTAGATTTATGTATCCTACATTTCTGATGCTTTGTACACTTTGACCTGAATCTACCCATTTTCTCCACACCCTATGATAAACATTGTTTTATTCTCTATCTCTATATAGTTGGCTTTTTGTCTTTTTTAAAATCTCATATAAATTAGATCATTCATTATTTTTCTATTAGTATCTGGTTTATTTTATTTAACATAATGCTTTCCAGGTCCATCCATGTTGTAGAAAATACAGAGGCAGAATTTCCTTTTACAGAGCTAAATACTATTCCACAGCACATATATGCCACTTTTTCTTTATCCATTCATCTATCCATACACGCTTAGTCTGTTTCCAGATCATGGATCTTGTGAAGAATGTTGCAACAATGCATGGAAATTCAAATATCTTTATGAGATATCATTTTCATTTCTTCCAGATATCTACCCAGAAAAATGATAGTTGTACCATGTGGCAGTTCCATTTTTAATTTTTTTGGAAATTCTATGCTGTTTTCTGTAATAACTGTACCAACCTACTTTGTCAAAAACAGTCTACTAGGGTTCCCTTTTCTCTACAGCCTTGCAAACATTAACTTTTATATTTTTGATAATAGCTACACTAACTTATACAGAATAATATCTTAGTGAGTTAAATTCACATTTTCTTATTATTGATGCTCAGTACCTTTTCCTATCTATTTTGGTCATTCTTACATCTCTTTTGCATAAATGTGTATTCAGGTCCTTTGCTCATTTTTATGTTTTTTCTGCTACTGTGTTGTAAGAGCTCTTTATAAATTTTGTATATCAGCTCCATATCAGATATGTGATTATAAACATTCTTTCCTAGATTGCAGGTCGGATTTTCATTTTGTTGTTTTGTTTGTTGTGCAGAAGCAGTTATTTTTTAGTCCAAGACAGTCTCATTTCTTTATTTTTGTCTCTAATGTCCAAGATTTTGGTGGGGTATCCAAGAAATCAACATCACTGCCAAAGTCAGAGAGATTTTACCTCAAGTTCTTTTGGTTTCAGGTTTCACATTCATGCCTTTGCTACATTTCAAGCTGAGTTTTGTGTATAAGTCACATCCAATTTCTGTTTTGCATGTGAAAATCCAGTTTTGCTCTTATTTATTAAAATTGTTATCTTCTTCTTAGTATCCTTGCCAAACACCACCATACATGCTTGTATTTATCTCTCTACTTTCCCACTCTATATGTCTATGTATTGGTTTTTTTGCCAGTACCATGAGGTTTCAACTACTATAGCTTTGCAGTGTAATTTAAAGTCAGGAAATGTGGTGCCTCCATTTTTGTCTTTCTTTCTCGGTATTTATGGGGTTTTGAGGTTTTTTTGTGCTTCAACCTAACTCACAGATTTTTTTCCCTTTTTCTGTTAAGATGTCATGATAACGTTCATAGATTTCGCTGAATCTCTATGTTGCCTTTAATAGTAGAAATGCTCATTCTTTTATATTCTATTAAAAGTGGAAATGAGAGATTTTTTAACATGCTTCAAAAATCTACACAAAAGGATGAAAATACAGAAAAAAGAAATCACTGTTCCTCTCATGCCCACTGAAGCATCAGTCTGCTTGGAAAGGACTAACGTATAAATTGCTGTTTCCCCATCACTGATGACCTACAATTATTTAATCATATTTTCTGTCTGTGGCTATGTACACAGATCTGCTCTACTTTGAAGATTTTTTAAAGAATTCCCTTCATGTAAAAAAAAAAAAGTCTGGATGAGATATATCCGTTAGTCCTCCCAGCTCCAAGATCCTGTTTTTGTGACAGTAAATTCACTCAAACAGCTGTTGTTTTTTAAATAACTAATTAGCACTATCATGGCTGGCTAGTAAAGTTAATTGAGAAGTAAAATATCTCTGCAACAAGTTATTTCAACCCATGTGATTATTTCCTTATCATGCAATATCTCTAGATATTTTCAGTGGGATTATTTTACTATAAAACTAATGATTGTATCTGTTATATATTGATTGTTCTTATATGCCAGAGATTTTACCTTTGTTTTTGTTTGTTTGTTTTCTTTTTCATCTTCACCTCAGCTCACTAGATAGATAACATTATTACCCTTATTATATATATCTGAAAAGTACAACATTTTCCCAAGGTGATAGACATAAGAGGAGGAAGAAAGAATCAAGATTCAAATTTGAATAGATTTTATGCCTAAACTTTTGCTCTTTTCCAAAACACCACACAGTTTGCAGACTTAGGGGAAAGCTTTTTATATGGGAAAAAACCAATTTTAATTTAACCCTCTGCCTGACTGATTGATTTAGAGACAGATTTGATAATCTGTATAGTAAAATCCAACAAGCATCAGTCTTTCTCATTATTATTCATTCTATACTTTAAAATAAATCTTTATATTTTCCTATTGTTACAATATGATGCTCATGTAAGAGCAATCGGGGTCTATATTTGTCTCTATTGGCTTTCAACACAATACTTGTTTTAAGGGACATTCTTATAAGGACATGTGCAAGATATCCCAACTCTCTAAGCATTGCTTTATTTCTTGACTGTACATATGGTTCTTCTGACAAAAAGTGTGTCAGTTTCGTACTTAATAGCTAAATAGGATTGATATGATACCAAACAATGGCTTTCCATTTGGGAGAATTTATTCTTGACAAGACATGTTTCCCCAGGAGCCTCCATTTATCCATCAGGATGAGCACCATGCAGTCCCCAAAGAAGGATTTGCTCACCTATTTTGATCTGTGGGCCTTTCAGGTCTGAAAAACGTACTTACAAATTAAATGTGTGGCTTATCTTTTCAAAGTCTTTGTGGTTTTGCTCATTTCAGTGGGAGAAGAGTAAAGCAGAGTTTAAACCTAAAGTATTTTCCAGATAGAACATCCAAGTTGGGTCCTAAACATTTATCAAGATAGCATACTCAGAGTCCAGTCATTTTATTTCAAACAGAAACATTGTTTGGCCAGAAATCACTTCAGGACAGAGCTGCTGCCAACATTCACAGTGCCTACAAAAAGGATTCTGTTTTGGCCAGCAAATATTTCCAAAAAAGCATTTCTAGGCATCCATGGGAAAGGAGTGAGTGCCCCCTGGTGAAAATGTGGGAAACATTTCCATATGTTATTTTTGGCTGACAAGAAGGTGCAGATGTCTTCACAATAAAAATAGACACACTAAGAGTTCTTGTCTCCTTGAGAAGCATTGGCACCACTTGGAGCACTGGATCCAGAGCGGTGGGAGGCACACAAAGGAAGGAGCAAAGCCAGTGCCATCTCCAAGACATGGTTAAAAGGACCAGCACCAAAGTCACATGGACTGGGACAGTGGATGATGCTGGGTGGATTTCTATATCTATGTTGTGGCATCTTTCTGCCTCTGCCAAAGCCAGCCTCTAGATATTTCTACTCTGCTCTGTATCCTGGGAGGTTGACCTTCAGGGAAATATTAACACATTCTTTTGCTCTCTAGCTTGTAGTCTGGTTCACCTATAATAGGGATAGTGAACCTTTTAGAGCTTTCAGTGATAACAAGCAGCCAGGTTTGGCACATGTATCATAAGCCCACTACCATTGATCTATAGAGAAACACCAACTGATATTTATAGACGGTAGGATAGTGTTGCTGAATTATTTATTGCCAGGGCTCGTTCTTTGCCAAGACAGGTCAGAAGGTGCTGTATCCCTCAATCTAGGATCTTGGCTCCACTGGGAGCTGTCCTACATCTATAGCTTTTCTCTAGAGCTCAGTGAACTCTGCCTTCCAAAGCTCTTGCCTACCTAGGGTGGTAACAGCCCCCACACACACATTGCTCACCATTTCATTTGGATCACTGGCTCTTACACACACCCTTGGTAAAGAGTTCATGTGGTTCATGTGGCTAATGTGGCCTCTTAGCTTTTGTGAGGTTGCCATCTCTTGCCCACTTGTACCCTGACTGCCACAGCCTATGTTCCATAAAGTCTACAATATGCGTTCAACCTGACAAATCCAGAAAAACTGAAAAGCTTCAGGGAGTCTCACATTCCAACCCTACCAGGTCTGGTCACCTGGACAGAGCCTGAGCCAAAAGAATCACAATGCAGGACTCTTGTTTTGTGGTCTCACTTCACTGCCTACATATCATACTTTTAACTCAAGCTGCTAAATGGGATAGAGATGCTGTTTGTGTTTAGCTTTCACCTACCTACCAGGATGAAAAGAGAACAAGTTCTTCATTCAGGAGTCATCTACAAGATTAAACAAATAACAGACTGGTTCTCTGCATCTGTAATTGGCAAGATCAGGCATGCTGCAATCTGCGGATGTACAGAAGGGGGCCCAGCGAGTCAGCAACCAGGGCATCCAGCCCAAGGGTCTGTTTGTGGATGAAAGAACACAGATGTAGTTGGACCTTGCCAGTGACACCTGTCCTCCAAGTCTCCCAACTTCCTTCATTACTCCATTATGGGTCTGTCATTCAAAATTGTGCCTGTGTACTTTTTGATGCCGTGAATGGAAATGTTGACAGAGGAGCATGGACTTGGGCCTGAAAGCTGGGCCCCACTCCCAGATATAATTCTTTCTTCCCGTGTGATGAGGAACAACTTTACCCATTCCAAGACTGGCTGTCCTCAGCTGCCTGGTGCAGACTCTCATAGTACACAGGAAGGTTTTAAAGGGAGGTGAAGTCATGGATGTGAAGTACACCATCCCAGGCACAGTGTAGACACAAAATATATATGATTTTCCTGCTTCCTTTTTTCTTCTTGAGATGTTGTTCTTCACTGAAATTCAGCACTTAGATCATGAGGAAAACTGTTTAGAACTAACACAAAAACTAAGTTGCTCTCTTCTCCCCCCTGACTGAGTTACTATGGACAATAAAATAAATGATAAGAGCTAATTATTAAAATCTCATTATACAATAGGCTTTCTGATGAGGCTTTTTAATTTTATTTTTGTCAGATATACAAAGGTGCATATTCAAAAAAAATCAGAGATAAGTTTATAAAAAGTCAGCATTGGGCCAAGGATTTAGCTCTGTGGTTCTGGCATCTGCCTTGCAAGTGCAAGATCCCAAGCTCAATCCCAAGTAACCACGAACTGCAAAGCCAAGTGTGCTGGCTCACACATGTAATCCCAACACTCGAGAGGCAGAAGCAGGAGGATTGCTGTGAGCCCAAGGCTCACCTGAGCTACATAGTGAGTTTGGGACCAGCCTGAACTATAAAGCGAAACCCTGTCTCAAAAAATTAAATGTCAGCATTTCCCTACCTTAGCCCACTTCTGTGCCCCCAGAAGCCACCACCTTGAAATCTCTGAAGAGAAGATGATGGTATTTACCTTCACGTGTCTACACCACTCCTTTTTTATTTATTTGCATCCTCTTACGGATCATGGTAATTGAACTTTTATTCACTCCCTGCCTTCAGTATACACACTTCTCATCCTCCCCAACTTCTTGATAAAACTGTTTGGGAATTTTGTCAGATCAATATTTCATGTTGACATTATGACTGCATAAATGCTGTTGACAGCTGAGTCGTGAGTGAAACAATAATGATTATTTTTCTTTCTTGTATAAATGTACTTCCCCTAGGAATTAATGTCTTATTTTCTCATTTTTTTTTCCTAAGAAAATTTATCACTAATGCAACTCCAAGCTGTTCCTTTGTCCAAATCTCTTGGCGAGATACTTGGACAGTGGGATGCCCTGTCAGTTTTCTTTTCTTTGAGAAATGTCCCCTGGAATCTTTTGATGTATACCAAGCTAAATGGTCACAGAGCTACTCTCCCAGGATCTCCCCTTCAACAACTTCCTGTGGGTTCTCTTTGCCTCTCCCTGGTGTTCGACCCCCTCTTTCCCAAGTCCAAAGTCTTCCTCTTCATTGGTTTCTTCCTTCTCTTAGGTGAGATACTACCCTTAGAAACTTCTGGGGAATGGATATGTAGGAGGCAAAGTTGTTGAAATATTGCTTTCTCATATTTTCTTTTTATATACAGTGAGTACACTTTTTAAATGTTATTTTTGTGTTTTTAATATTGTCCTTTTTTAAAAATCTTTATTGGTACATTACATATATGCATCATGATTGCACTCCATAATGGGGATTTGTACCAGTATAAGACACAACTTTATTCTCATTTTTCCCATAATCCTACCCACCCTACCACCCCCATATACATAAAATTTGTTTCCTTACTTTTTTGTTATAATCTCATTATTTCCCCCCTTCACCCTATTTTACTTTGAGCATTTTCTATTTCACAATATATAACACACAATTCTAGGACTCATTTACATCTTTATTTTCTCATACCAGAGAAAAGATGAGATATGTACCTATCTGTGACCTATTTATTTCACTTATGAGGATAATATTGTCTTGAATAAAGAATTTAAGGACAGGGTCAGGTATTTAGCTCAGTGATCCCAGCGCCTGCCTTACAAGCACAAGGGCCCATGTTTGATCTAGTAACCACATACAATGCTGGGTGTGGTGGCTCAGGCCCACCAGCAATCAGTACCACATACTAGAGTGCCGGGTGTGGCTCATGCCTGTTATCCTAGCACTTGGGAGGCAGAGGCAGGAGGATTGCTGAGTTCATGGCTGAGTTCAAGACCAGCCTAAACTACAAAGTAAGACCCTATCCCAAAAAAGAAAGAATTTAAGGACAGTAAAACAACAAAAACTGTTAATAACTTTGTGATACAGGTGGCTATAAATCTTGTAGTAAAAACATATAAATAAGAACCAGGACAAAAAAGAAGCTTCTTCTCTTTGGGGAATATATGGAAAGTTGTCAATAAAGAAATCTTATTGACTTTTTTTAGCATCTCTTATTATTATTTTTTTTAAGGTTTTTTGAGACAGGTTTTCACTTTGTGGTTTAGGCTGGCCCTGAGCTCAGCCTCCAACTCACATCACAGCAATCCTCCTGCCTCTGCCTCCCAAGTGCTGGGATTACAGACATGAGCCACCATGCCCGGAACTGTGGTATGTGGTTCTGATTGCTGCTGGGGTGAGTCCCACACCCAGTATTGTTATTTGTTTACTGGGGATTGAACCTGGGCCCCTGTGCTTGCAAGACAGGCGCTGGAACCACGGAGCTATATCCCCGGCCCAAGCATCTCTTATTATTAAAAATGTTTTTACTTAAAGTTTATCCATTCATACTTGATGGAGAGTTTGACTCAGTGTCAAATTCCACATGCTAGTCATTTTTCTTCAGATGTTGAAGGTATTTTTCCATTGTCGTTAGTACCCAGGGAGGCTATTAAGAAGTTTGAAGCCATTCTGCTTCCTAGACTTTTGTGTGTGGCTGGGTTTTCTTTCCTTTTTGTCCCCTGGGTTCTGAGATAGTTGGATCTTCTGTATTCCCAACCAGTGTGCTGATATCTCAGTGGATATCCCCATCTGAGAATTTGCCCTTCAGTTCTGAGAAATTGTGGGGGTTTTTTGGTACTCAAATTGTTTGGATACTGGATTTCATGGAGTGGTCCTCAAATTTTCTTCTTTTCTATCACTTTTATTTTCTAGGAAATCTTCTTGGTTTAATTTTATGTTCAGCCTAATCTTCAAACTCTTGAGTTGTTTGTTCCATTTTTAATTCTTGAAACTTCTCCTTTTATTCCTAAATGTCCTAAGCCTGTTCTTGATTTATCAATGCAATAATGATAAGGAAATTTCTTTTCTTTGCAAAGTTTCATTTTTTTACTAGATGTTTGTTGTTGTTCTTTTATTTCTGTCAATGTATGGCCTTTCTCTCAAATCTAGTAAAATAACTTGGGTTCCCCATTGTAGACACTCTCTGTTTTAATCTCCCCAAACAGTAAGTTCTTGGTCTTTTGTTGGGGTGAAGGAAGGGCTGTCTTTCAGTTGTGGGCCTAGGTGAGGGGATTTGAGCCCTGAACTTAAACAGGTTCCAAATGATCCTTCTGGACTCTCCTTCTCCAAATTGCTTCATTTTGTGTTACCAATCTCAAGCCTCTGAGTCTGTTGTCTAACTCTGGTTGATTTTCTACTCTCTATACTGCAGGTTTCCAAAATATGCTCACACGCTTACCGTTCTATTTTTTTCTTAGTAGCATCCAAAAGCTTCTTGCTGTCTTGTCTCTCATTTATTATTCAAAAGAAAATCTACCTTTTAAAAAATAACATTTTAGTGAAGTTTCAAGAGACAATGGAATAAATAAAATGCATGGATTCTAAATGTCATCTTTACTCATGTCCACAAAGCACTTTGCAGGTATTATTTTATTCACTCCACACAGTCTTCTTCTACACAAAGTCAATTATTATCCCATTTCACAGATAGATCACAAATTCAGGAATAATTCACTCAAGATTAAACAATGAATCAAAGATATACCTTGGGTTTAAAGCCAAATATGTTCAATTATTGTTAATCACCATACTGATAGGCAACATACAAAAATAAAATATATAGTCCCAAAGAGAAAAACATACCCATGGATGATCACCATCTAATCTATAGTTGCCTATCATAAGTAAATATTGCATGAAAACTAGATGGGGTTAAAATTAAAGTGAGTTGCATGAGCTTTGTGCTGTCATGTCTTTGTATTTGTTAAATTGTTAGAAAGTCTGGATTACAGTTGTCAAATTCTTGGACTATAAAATGATGGGTGTCATTCTCAGTAAAATACCAGCAAGTGAAGGGAGAAAATTCTGAAACTTGAACTCCTGCAGTGAACATTTAGCTCAAGGGCAATAATAGAAAATAGTAGAACTTCCGCTGATAAAATTAGGCAGAGCTCATATCCACACTGGAATCTGAGTTTATAAAATTATATTTTCTCTCATTGTTTTGTATGATCTTATTTTTCATTAAGTGTTCAAGGGAGGAGAAAAGAAAGCACTTATAATATTTCCTTCTATGAAAAACTATCTACTTTAGAACGAAACTTTCTGCTCCAGTGTCATCCAGGTAAGAAACTGGACCATTAGGAGTAGAACCTGGAGATGCAGGTTTCTCTCTTCCCTTCCCTTTCCTTTTCTATGCTGAATTTCTACTGGAAACACCAGCTGTCCTTAGCACAGAGAACTAGTAAGAACAAGTATTTACACGAATAAGTGCACAAATGATATTCATCTACTTTCCCCTCTCAATGTGCTTGGAACTCATGATACATGAAAGGATAATCTGCCGGAGTTCCCTACCCCCCAATCTGAATCTAGCAGATTGACACAGTGACAGAGGCCAAGACAAACACTCAATAAATGAAGAATTGTCCCATGGAACAAAGAGAGGTCTTAAAATGAGATTATCCTAGCCCAAAGTAATGTGGGGACAAGAGGAATGTCTGACTGATGAAGGCCAAATTGCCCTTATTGTCTATTGACCTCACAGTAGAACAGGTAAGCAATGGTATTTTTTTGTTTTTGGTTCTATTTTTGTGCTACTGGGGGTTGTACCCAAGGCCTACGGCATGCTAGGG
>PVIR01008818.1:42321-55339 GCA_004026965.1 Petromus typicus | reverse complement strand
TTGGTGGGATGAGAAGGGGTCTCTCCAAGGCCATGAAACCTCACACTGCTATCTGCTTCCTTACCTTGTTTCACAGCTGTCGATGGGCTCAGCTTCCCAGACTTGATCTGGGCTTTGGCAAGATGCAGAGAAGCTGCAAGCAGTTGTACTGCTTTCATGTATAACACCAGCTGCTCCACCCTCCTGCACCCGGAAGACAAGAGCAGAATGTTGGTTAGTAATGTTTTGAACTAACCCGCCAGGTTCTGCACACCACAGATCAGCCCACCATTCACACAGCCTTTCTAAGGGAATCACCTCCTAGGCTTTTTTTAATGCACAGGTAACATCTAAAAGGGAAACACATGGCTTGGAGAAAGATGCATGAACTTTGAATACAACAGAAACACTAGGATAAAATCCACACAATCTCCTTATCACCAAGTATCTTCAACAGTATAAATATAGATGAGTTTCTCTGCAGTTACACTGTTGATTTTATCAATAAATCTGGTACCTCATACCATAATGCCAGGTATGGTTACAATGTTACAGTTATGAATACCTACTAACGTGAGGCAATGAACATATCAGTTATAAAATCAGTTGATTTTATCAATAAATCTCTGTATAATTATTGTGCAATGCTAGGGTTGCACAATAAACTCTCAGCTCATATAGTAACATCTTATGTAATGAAATAACTTCTAAGAGATTCCACTGAAGCTTTTAATAATGAGGTGTAATCTTCAGTAGATAATAATGCTTATGTCTGAGTTAAATTTACAGAAAATAGAAGGAATCGAGAAATAAACTACAAAGAGGCACATACCCCCAGTCTTTGCTAAGCTGGCTGATCTGGTCCACAACCACACTCTCTTGAATTTGGTACAAGGAAACAGCCGAAGCGCACAAATCAGGATTTCCTCCCTGCATGGCTGTCAGGTCCAGCACACACTCAGTGAACATCAGCATCACGTTCAGGTGGCGTAAAGTGTCTGTATGTTCTCTCTATAGCAAAGACAACATGTCTTACAACATTTGATATTAAGAATTTCTGTATATACTCTGTATATAATGTTTTTCTCTACTAATGAATGTCAGAATGATCAAAGCAGACTGATACTTTTAAACTCCATAAAGCTGGTAAGAAAATAAACACATATGAACCAATGTGATTGTGTGCACATAGTTATTTGAACGTAGCAACATACCTACATAATCAAGTTCACTGTGAGATCACTGTGATTACATTACAGAAAAAAAAAAGAATGTGAACAATTAAATCAATATATGTAAGTCAAAGATTTGCCAAAATAGACACCAAACTGCAAAGATTCTCTTCCCCATCAAATCACATTTTGCATATGTATGAATAAGGTCTCTCTACACAGTTGGCCTTAAATTCTTTGGGTCAAATGATCCTCCTGCTTTGGTCTTGAGTAGCTTGGGACTACAGGTATGCACCACCATGTCCAGCTCTTAAATCACATTTTAGTTCAGGGGATTCTACTGGCTTCTTATCATTTCAAAAGTGTTATGCTTTAATTTCTGATGCCTTTTCAGTTAACAGTGATTCTTAATAATACTAAAACTCTAACTTTCTGTAACCTTTTCATTAATTTAAGAGACGAGCATAAAAAGGCAGAACAGCATCCTGAGGACTGTCACTTAAAATGGGTATTCTAAACTTAGTTTTTTGAGATTTGGCTTAATTATAAGTATATTCTGAAATCAGAAAAAGGACTAAAAATTTTTCACAGTTCTTTTATGATTAAATATCACATATGGTACATTATAATCCCAATACTCATCAGGCTGAGGTTGTAGGATCCTGACTAAATTTGAGGTCAGGGTAAGCAATATAACAAGACCCTGACTCAAAAAAAGAAAAAGGGGAGAAACGTTTTGCTAGAAAGAGAATAAATCACTTAGTTTTAGAAAGTCTCTGCTCTGACACGTATTGTCTGTATGCTCCAATACAATGAACACATGTTGGCACAGAATATACGTCTTCTGTGATGGAGACTGAAAAATCTGAAGAATCAATTTTCCAACTGTAGACTGGATTAGACATATTTTTAGAATTAGTACTAAATTACCATTAAAATGACTACCAAATGTCTACCTAAATTTTTCATGCAATATTTTAGACATATTTATATAGAATATTTAATATTTATTCACATAAATTAGAAATGTTAGGTCTGACATGGAAAATCTGTTCTTCTTTTGGCCTAGAGAACTGATCATTTTAACTTAAACCTCAGGCTAAATTTAACATTCAAGCATCAGGGACTGAGGATGTATTACTCCACTTGTAGTCCTTGAGTCAAGAGTGAGAGGCCGAACAGGTACAGCTCTGAAATCATAGTAAAATGAACCTCTCTGGTTCTAGATTTGTTCTTAGCATGCTTCAGGTTATGTGCAATGAGTTTTCCCTGCAGAACCAGATCCAATGAAGGGAAAGACCTGCTTTACGAACCTGAGTATATAGTCTTATCAGAAGGTGTATTTGTTAATGACTAAACTAGCATTATGGTGCATTACTTTTAAACTTAGATATAAATGTATTATATTTTTACTTTGTGAAGAAAACTTTGAAAATAAGAAGTTGATTTTAAGGTAAAGAGTATGTTTTTAAGATCCTTTAAAAAAACCCCTAAAAATAGTAAAACTTTGAGTAAAAAATTTAAGAACACATAACATATTATGTTGCTGCCTATAAACCAAAGGTAGCTGTGGATGAGTGTCACTGTCAATGTGATTTTAAAAATACACCACCAACATTTTTTAAATAGAAAAGAACTTTTCAAATATGTTGTATCATCAATAGAAAATTCACATTATATCAATATTAGGTTAATATTCTACTACAGTCTCCTTCTCTACCTCCATCAATGTCTCCTCCGGCAGCTCAGGGGCTTCAAAGGTGATGAGCCCCTCTAGGCTGGGGGGTGAAGCACCATAAGGCATGTATCTCAGGCTAGGAGCCACTTCTGCTCCCGGTGGAGAAGAGCTCAAGCCCGGCCCTGGTGGCGAGCCCACACACACACGACCAGGGGCAGAGCACAAGGAGCCTCCCGAGCTGCTGGACCCCACTGCAAGGAAACACAGATTACAGTATCCAAGTTAGATTAAAAAGGGTTTTCACACCCATTCCTCTTATTCACTGAGTGAAATTTATTGAAGTAATACAAACAATGTTTGTTCAAGGAAAACTCCTCAGTCCCTCACTATTTATGAATAGTTTTAACATTCTTTTTTCCTCATCTATATGCGTATTTTATAGACATCATCATAGCCAGTTTTCTTAAAGTCCGTTCTAAAATTTGTATCATATACATTTCTTGTTTTTTTTTTTTTTTAGGTTTTTTTTTTTTGAGACAGGGTCTCGCTTTGTGGTTCAGGCTGGCCCTGAGCTCAGCCTCAAACTCACATCACAGCAATCCTCCTGCCTCTGCCTCCCGAGTGCTGGGATTACAGGCGTGAGCCACCATGCCCGGCACTGTGGTATGTGGTACTGGTTGTTGCTGGGCGTGAGTCTCCATGCCCAGTATGGTATGTGGTTACTGGGGATCAAACCCGGGTCCTCGTGCTTGCAAGACAGGCGCCAGAACCACTGAGCTAACTCCCTGGCCCTGTATCATATACATTTCTCTGCTGTTCCTTAGGCTTCATAATTATAAAGCTCAAAATACGCACAGTAGAGTTCAGGGGTCATTTCTGATCTTTTTCATATTCAAATATCACTGCAACAAAATGACAGTTTCTCCTTTTGAATGCTTTCTATGTATAACTACTCCCCACATGGTAGTACATAAATAGAATGGAACCATAGATCATATATTATAAGCATATATATAGCTCTTCCTAAAAATTGCCACACCTTCCAAAGAGTTATAAGCACACAGTTCTCACAAAATTCCAACAATGGGCTTTATACTTTTAAAAATGTTGATGCCAGCAGATAGGGCATTGCATGCCAATAATCCCAATTAATTAGAGGTTTAAGTAGGAGGATCACAATTCCTCAAAATAAGATCAGGTTTCAAAACAAAAAGGGATGAGGGTATAGTTTAGTTGGAAAAGCATCCCTGGGTTTAATTCTTAATACCACATCCACATAAAAAAGTTTAATAGATGTAAAATATTACTTGTTTAAAATGGACCCTTTGTGTATCTCTTGTTTATTAATATGCTATCTGATTAGCAACCTATCTAGAATAAGCAAAATTAAAGGACACAAAGTACAACATATGTGATGATGATAATATATACTAATTCACTAACACTTTTGTAAGGGATAATAAATGTATTAATCTGTCATTAAGTGCAAACATGGGGATGTAAAATACAATACAAAATAAAACTTGTTTCTAAATTACATAATTTTTAAATTTCTTAAGTTACCAAATAATATTAAAATAAGACTTCAACATGTAAGTTGAGAAGCACTATTGATACAGCTATTGCTTCACAGAAAAGTCACATTTATATTGTACTTTGTATTACAATAAACATTACCTATGAATATATAACATGTTATATATATTAATATATACAACATATGTCACTACTTTACTTTACAAATGCTTTCCCCCCACAAACACTGCTTTATATACTTCTTATAACCATTTGAGAAGACTCATTTCTACTACACATGTAAAGAAACTGAAGTTCATATCTTAAATTACAATATCACATCCAAAATACTAGCCACAGATTGTCCTAAGATAAAAGTTCCTCACCTGAGGTGGTTCTCGTCCGAAGGACCAGATGAGTACAAGGAGGGGCTGTGGCACTATGTGGAGGAGATCCCACAGTGAAGAGGACAGCCCTGGAACTTGCCACTGGTTCTGCTGATGGTGCTACTACAATGCCACAGGCTCCTGCAGGAGATAGATCAAAGAGTCTGTTATATTACACAGTGTTTCCCTTGCAGAGAACTTGACTTTAACAAAAACCATTTATTATTTAATATCAGAAAATTATATATTCTATTAAAAATATTTTAGTGTAATCTCACATTGTGGATCTTCTTTATACCAAATTCTAGTAGAGAGTTACTTTTTTTTTTTTTCTTTTTTTTTGAGACAGGGTCTCAGTTTTGTAGTTCAGGCTGGCCCTAAGCTCAGTCTTGAACTCACAGCAATCCTCCTGCCTCTGCCTTCCAAGTGCTGGGATTACAGGTGTGAGCCATCATGCCTGGCACTGTGGTTATGTGGTACTGATTGCTGGTGGGCATGAGTCTCCACACCTATCATCATTGTATGTGGTTATCAGGGATCGAACCTAGGCCCTTGCATTTGCCAGGCAGGCACCAGAACCACTCAGCTAAATCCCCAGTCCATCAGTTACTTTTTAATACTTCTAAAATACATCAATATTAGGCCAGGGATTTAACTCAGTGGTTCCAACATCTGCCTGGCAAGCACAAGGTCCTGAGTTTAATCCTTGGTACCACATATCACAATGCTGGGCATGGTGGCTCATGTCTGTAATCCCAGCACTCGAGAGACAGAGGCAGGAGGATTGCTGTGAGTTCAAGGCTTGCATGGAATATACAGAGAGTTCAGGGATAGCCCAAACTATAAAAAATAAAATACATCAATTTCTTTCTCTGGTTTTTTTTTGGGGGGGTGGTTTCTGTTTGTTTTTTGTTTGTTTTTCTTTTTTTGCAGTACCAGGGATCAAACTCAGTCCCTTGTGCTTGCAGGTTGGTGTGGTACCACTGAGCTAAATCTCCAGCTCTTTAAATACAACAATTTCAAATCACATCTCTTGAGGTTAACGTGAACTTAAAACATATGGTTAAACTGAATAGTGAGTAGGAGTGTCCACAGCAATACAATTTAGAAAGATAAAGAGAGATAAGTACATGTATGCCTTAGAGTCACACTTTTGGATCAGTCTGGAAGGAAAGAAGGTGGGGCAGGTATAATAAAGCTAGGCTAAATAAAGAGGAGGTGAAAGTCCCCCATCCAGCAAAATGTACAGGATCAATAAAATTTGCCCAAAGTCTTTTCACATTCAGGTATCTGAAAGACTAGATTTATAGAGGAAGGAGTTAATATAAACTATAAATATAGAAGAAAGGACAATACCTTCAAGAGTCTAAATAAACCTTGGAGCTTCACTTGTATTTTTATTCATTTATTCGTTTATTGTACTAAAGATTGAACCCAGTGTCTTTGTACTGAGTCTGAAGACAGATGTGCCCAGGATTTTGCTCAGTGGTCTGGCACCTGCCTCATAAATGCAAAATCCCAAGTTCAATCAAAAAAGAAAAAAGAAAACACAGAGTCTCCCTAAATCGTTAAGTTGCCCGAACTGGGCTCAAACTTTGTAGTTCAGGCTAGCATCAAACTCACAGCAATCCTCCTGCCTCTGCCTCCCCAAGTGCTGGGATTACAGGCATGAGCTACCATGCCTGGCATTCTGGTGTGTGGTACCAGGAATCAAACTTGGGACTTGCACTTGCCAGCCAGATGCCAGAACCACTGAGCTAAAAAATCCCTGGCCCTCAAACTTTTGATTCTCTGGTCTCAACCTTCCTAAGTGTTGGAATTACAGGTATGAGCCACACTGATTTTGGAGATCACATATTAGTCTCCTACTAGATTAACTATAGAAAGCATCTATGGCTTAAACTGTCTAACTAGTTAAAGTTGTTCTCCAAGAAAGTTGCTTTCTGTTCTCATTCCCTGTTCTTTGTCTTAAATTATACTTAAATTCTATTTTTCAAAAACTTTTAGTTTTTTGAGACAAGGTCTCACTTTGTAGTTCAGGCTGGCCTTGAACACAAGGCAATCCTTTGGCCTCTGCCTCCTCGAGTGCTGTGATTATAGGGATAAGCCACCATCCCCGGCTCTGTACCTTAAATTGTAAGATTAATTATTCATAAGAAATAAAATTAAAAAGAGGAGTCATTGAACTTACTAATCATTAACTTTTCTTCAGATTTACAGAACCCAAGATATCTAACAACTTTCACATAACATCAAAATGTGCATTATCTAACACAAAATGCATGATTTACTAATACTATTCTTTAACTCAAAGTAATAAGTGTAGAAAATCTTAATTTGTAAGAAAACAATGTGCTCATTAAAGAGAGGGACCTAGAAGATGAAGGTGGATTATCACTGGATGTCCTGACAAAGAAAAGCCAACAAAAACACAGCCTCTGAGGTTTGCTGGTTATCAAGCCTGGATGTGTGTCTCAGTCAGTCGTCTTCTGGCCCACTGCCCTGCTCCCATTTCCCTTCCCTATAAAGGCCTTATTTGCCTCAGAGTTCCTTGATAGAGCACTGAGAAGAATGGTCCCTTCCAAAGTGCTAGTCTTTAAAGACAACTGATTTGTTTACCACCAGTGCCTATCTCTGCGTATTGGCTTTAAAATCAAGAACAGCAGGGCTTGAGTCTACTAACAGACAACACTAAATCCAATACAGAAGAAAATTGTCTCAGTGCCCATCTTAACTACACCAGAGCATAATAAACCATATAAAAACAAAACTGCTCAGAAAAATATTCTAGGGAACAAGGGAACAATGAAGTAGAAATTATTTACAGCGCACCTATTTTTACACAAATACATAAAATAGAATTCTTATTTAAAGTGATGCTTTCAAGGTTTTATTTTAGCAGGTATAAAAGTAAGGCTATTCTTTGATACATTTCAAGAGCCAATTATATTAATTATTTTTGAAGTTCTTAAATTTTTCCTATCATCAGTAGTTTTTACTTCCCAACCAAAACTTCAGTTTTGAAAGAGTTAAAAAAAAAATAGTGTGATGGGCCAGGGAGTTAGCTCAGTGGTTCCAGCGCCTGTCTTGCAAGCGCAAGGGCCCGGGTTCGATTCCCCGGTAACCACATAACAATACTGGGTGTGGAGACTCATGCCCAGCAGCAACCAGTACCACATACCACAGTGCCTGGCGTGAGAAATGTGTAATATTTTTTAAATGTTCATGTGCAAGAAAAAACAACTTACCAAAGATGCATTTTGTACAAAGATGTGTTTTATTCCTTAAGAAAGATCTAGTTTCACATCCATTCATTTGGGCTTTTTGGGTCTTTTGCTTATTTGTTTGTTTGTTTGTTTTGAAATAGATTTTACTAAGTAGTTGAGAGTAGCCTTTAACTCACCGTGTAGCCCAGGCTGGCCTCTCAGTGATCCTTCTACCTCAGCCTCCTGTACATTAGTACTACAGGTGTGTGCCACCACATCCAGATGCATCTATTAATTTGATTTTAAATTATAACATATTTGGGGGCCGGGATTAAGCTCAGTGGTTCCGGTGCCTGTCTTGCAAGCGCAAGGGCCCAGGTTTGATCCGCCGGTGACCACATACCATACTGGGCGTGGAGACTCACGCCCAGCAGCAACCAGTACCACATACCACAGTGCCGGGTGTGGTGGCTCACGCCTGTAATCCCAGCACTCAAGAGGCAGAGGCAGGAGGATTGCTGTGATGTGAGTTTGAGGCTGAGCTCAGGGCCAGCCTGAACCACAAAGTGAGACCCTGTCTCAAAAAAAAAAATATATATATATATAACACATTTATACAGAACTAATAAGATAGAGCTAAAACATATATATTCAGAGTTCATTCTGAAGAGCTGCACAGACCTGCTCACCAGTGAAATAACTGTACTAATGAAAAAGATTTTCAAAAACAACCACTCTGGCTCAGAGGCAGAACACTCACCTAAGCTCAAATGATCCCTAGATTTATCCCTAGCACAGCAAAACAAAAAAACAGGAAGAAAAATAAAATGTGTAGAAATTGTCCTGAGGGCATAGGAAAAAAAAAAGCATTTACCCAACCAAATCTACCTCTCAATAGGAACTGTCTGGTTTCTACTTGGAGGGCTCTAGTTCTAATCTAGGTCTGCAGACTAGGGCTTTCTTGCATTCACGCCAGCTCCCTTGTGTGAGTGGAGGCAAACTGACAAGATCAGAGGCTTTCATCACCACCTAATGCCCAGATGACAAACCTGAAGTGTCCCTCCAAGAAAAATGGGGTACTGCTCTCCTCCAGCTCCAGAGCAGTGTGTAGATTTCCCCAGCAATGGAAGAGGCATGGAACACAGAACTTTTTGGAAACAGGGTCTCACTGTGTAGTTCAGGCTGGCCTTGAACTCATTAGGTAACCTAGGTAGGCCTCGAACTTAGGCGATTGCCCTGATTATAGTGTGAGGCCATGATGACAAAAGTAAAGCCACTTTGTCTCAGGCCCTCTCGTATCCTGAGTACACCAAAAAGACCTTGAGTTCCTTGAAAGTGCCTACGTGGGAATGTGCCCATGTACCTAGTTCCCAGAAAGAAACCTCCAGTGTCCTTGTAACTGCTCTGCAGAAATTAAGTCAGGAAGGCCCTGACTATCCTATATAATGTCCTTGTAACTGTGCTACAGAGATAAGGTAGAAGCACCCCTAACCAAAAATCTCACTTCTGTACTCCTGCTTGCCTAATTCCCATTTATGTCCCCTATAAAAGACCCCTAACTCTGAGTCAGGGTACCTCTCGAAAGTCCAGCTTTTGGAGGGTGCCTCCAAAAAGTCTGGCCAGACTAATAAAGGTTTGCTTTGTCATCTAACTTTTGTCCGGTGTGTTCTCTCTTGGGGGACCTTCACTGCAGCCTGCTCCCTGGAGTGTTTGGTGAGACGTTCAGTATTACAATAGGTCTGCACCACCACGCCTGGCCTGGATTCTGAAGATCTCTCCAAGGGACCTTACTTCCTGTGAAACAAGCCAGGGAAGATGTGAGCCTAGTGTATTGTCAAAAATGATGAGGATTTTGGTAGTAAGCAAATAAAGAGAAAATTGGTACGGTGAGAGTAACAAGGTAAACAACAAACCACCTTGAAATTTATCAGAGAGAACGAGGGAAAGGGATAGCTAAAAAGAATAATCTTGTGGTGCAAACAAGGGTCAAAGATTATCCTCAAAGACTATTACTGCAAAAGACACAAGAAAATCCTTCTTGAGTCATCCTACATCACAAAAAGTTACAGTAAGAGATTTTGAGGTTGTAAGAGTTAATTCACATAATTTTTATGACAGCATACCTTCCTGTTTTTACTATTAATTGTGGTTCATCTTTTACTGTGCCTAACTTATAAATTAAACCATCACAGATGAGTATATATGGTAAAAAGAATATACACATGGCTCGGTGCATCATAGCTTTAGGCATCTACTACAGATCTTTGGAATGCATTTCCTCATAGATAAGGTGCAAATGCTGTACAATAACTGAAATGAAATTTATTACAGCTCAGCTGCAGATATGAATGAGAAGAGAAAAGAATGTATGAAGGTGGATCAATAGAAATTATGCACTGTGTAGGAAAGAGAGAAAAAGAATAAAGTATAGTTGGTCTTAAACAGTGAAGTTGGGAAACCAACCACCATACAGCTGCAAATCCAGTAAAACTTTTAGCCAAGAGTCATGGTGAACACCTAAAATAACTACCACCCCAGAGGCTAAGGAAGGAAGATCGCTATGAATTCAAGGCCAGCATGGGATACATAGCGAGTTTAAATCCAGTCTGACCTACAAGTGAGACCCCATCTAAAACAAACAAACAAACAAACCCATACATTCACAAAAAAAACCCACCCCTCCAAAAAAGACAATCTAAGTATAATTTTTGACTCCTGGAACTTTACTAATAGCCTACTGTGAATACAAGTTTTATTGATAAAGTTGATAAATACATAGTTTGTGTGTTATATAGAGCAGCGAAAAGTATGTAAGAACTATGACAGCTTCTTTGTGATAATATAAAGTTTTATGCACCTAACTTTTAAAAATTTTTATTTGTACTTATTTATAGGGTATAGTATTACAGATCTACATGAAGTGTAAAATGTGTAATGGTGAAGTCAGGTTCACTGAATATAGTTTGTGTTGGGAGCTCCCAAATTCCTCTCCTGTGTAATTAATTGTTGAATATGATCTTTTTTTTGGAGGATACTGGGGATCAAACTCTGGGCCTTTGCTTATGAGCCAGGCACCAGAACTGCTGAGCTAAATCCCCAGCTAATTGTTGTAGGCTACATTTGTCCTACTAGGCAACAGAATATATTAAAACTACTTCTCTCCCAATGTTATTTTAGTACCCATTACCTACTCTCTCTTTCCTTCCACTCTTCTACCCTTAAATTTGAATTTTAAAAAATTATATAAAACAAAAGCTCAAAAACTTTCAAATAGGATAGGCAAAGAGAGTTACCCCCAAACACATCACAGTAAAACAGTGAAGGACACAAACTAAGAGAAAATCTTAGAAGCTGAAAGCAATGTAACTTATAAAAAAGAACTCAAATAAAAGTCATAGCTAACTTATGATCAGAAACAAGTAAAGCAGCAGTGTAATAATGGATTTTAAACACTGAAAAAGAACCAGGCATGGTGACAATAAAGCACAAGTTTAAAAAGAAGGAAAAATAAATCTCCCCAACATAAGCAATTCTCCTTTAGTCTTCCCTCTCCCTGTGGCTGCTGTTCTTTGTCCTGTCAAATTTGTTCCAATAAATAACAATTTTACAACATTCTATTTTCATAAGAACCTGTTTATCTTCAGCAAAAAGGATACCATGTGCTAACTTGCAAATTGTTACTGTCTGAGTAACTGCTTTCACTCTGCTTCTGTACACTCACTTGCCTGCCCACAAGTTTTACACTGGTGGGTAAACCAACATTCCTTTGGAAATGTATAAAACTAGGGCTCTTCCTTTGTTTTGGGGCTCAGCCTTTGGATTTGAATCTGCTAAGCAGCCAGTGAGCACCTAAGTAAATCCTCTGTTTCATCCATTGGTCTTTCTACTTTTTTTTTGAGACAGGGTCTCACTTTGTGGTTCAGGCTGGCCCTGAGCTCAGCCTCAAACACACATCACAGCAATCCTCCTGCCTCTGCCTCCCAAGTGCTGGGATTACAGGCGTGAGCCACCACGCCTGGTACTGTGGTATGTGGTACTGATTGCTGGTAGGTGTGAGTGACCACGCTGAACATTGTATGTTACTGAGATTGAATCCAGGTACTTGTGCTTGCAAGGTAGACGCCAGAACCACTGAGTTAAATCCACAGCCCCCTGGTCTCTCTGATCTTTATGATCTCTGACCTTAAATAAAGATAAACTATGTACAACTGCAGAGGACATATTTTATTTATTTATTTATTTTTTATGTTTTTTGACACAGGGTCTCACTTTTTGTGGTTCAGGCTGGCCCGGAGCTCAGCCTCAATCTCACATCACAGCAATCCTCCTGCCTCTGCCTCCCGAGTGCTGGGATTACAGGCGTGAGCCACTATGCCCAGCACTGTGGTATGTGGTACTGGTTGCTGCTGGGCGTGAGTCTCCACGCCCAGTATGGTACGTGGTTACCAGGGATCGAACCCAGGTCCTTGTGCTTGCAAGACAGGTGCCGGAACCACTGAGCTAAACCCCCAGCCCCGGGAGGACATATTTTAGATCTAAGATATAGCTACACTGGAAGAAAAAGGGCAAGAAATCATATGTAAACAAATCATCGTAAGAATTACATTGGACTTCTTTTCAGAAATCATACAGGCAAGAAAAGCCCATTAAAATATTAATTCTTACAATATTATCATTGACGTAGAAAGTCATATTTAATCAGATATATTATTGGCTAAATGTTCACAAAAAGAATTCATTAAAAAATTACAGAAGAGGGCCGGGGATTTAGCTCAGTGGTTCCAGCACCTGTCTTGCAAGCCCAAGGACCTGGGTTCGATCCCTGGTAACTACATACAATACTGGGCGTGGAGACTCACACCCAGCAGCAACTAGTACCACATACCACAGTGCCGGGCGTGGTGGCTCACGCCTGTAATCCCAGCACTCGGGAGGCAGAGGCAGGAGGATTGCTGTGATGTGAGTTGGAGGCTGAGCTCAGGGCCAGCCTGAATATTTGTTGCATGACAGACCATATATACACTGGTCAGCCTTCAGGAATTTGATCTACAGTACTTAGAGAAGAGAGCTACAGTATTTCTA
>PVIR01008818.1:24750-42221 GCA_004026965.1 Petromus typicus | reverse complement strand
TGCTCACGCCTGTAATCCCAGCACTCGGGAGGCAGAGGCAGGAGGATTGTGATGTGAGTTTGAGGCTGAGCTCAGGGCCAGCCTGAACCACAAAGCAAGACCCTGTCTCAAAAAACCTAAAAAAAAAAAAAAAAAAAATTACAGAAGAAGCTGGCATGATGGTGTACATCTGTCTTCCTAGCTACTCAGGCAGCCAACTGCAACTTCATGGCCAACCAGGACAACTAAGCAAAACTCTGTCTCAAAAATTTTTAGAACAGCTGAAGATATAGTTCAGCATTTCCTGGGTTCCACTTCTAGTAAAGAGGAAAAAAGGTTAAAACAGGTGACCAAATTTGAGTATACATAATAAGATTCCAGGAATTCATTCCCAGTAAATTTGATTAAGTACGTTTGGTTTAGTTTGGAATCTACTTTTTCTTCTTGTTTCTTTTAATAAACAGTTTATGTAATATTAATGGTTAACGGACATAATAATCCCTTAAATTCATGAAAAGTTCAGGAATCTCATTAACAATGGGTCTTTATAGGGTTTAGGTTCAACAATAGAAATGCAGATCAGTATACATGTATTTAGGTTAAAACTTTGGCCCACAAGATCCTACTAACAAAAAACAACTATGCCAGAATTCCTTCCAACTCAACATTAAACAAGTCTCTCTCTCTTATTTGGCACTATGAAAGAAGAGAAGTGGCAGGAATGATCTTAAGAGCTATGAGATAATACATTTCTTTTGTTTTAAGCACAAATGTTGTAGTAATTTGTTACAATTATTATAAGAAATTGAGACATATGCTAATTAAATATCTGCCTAAATAGAAACCAGATTTTTCTTACCTATATCCATTGGTCGTTCTGTATTTAAACTATCCATGCTGCCCTGGTGTCCAGCTAAAGGTGGCTTTATTTGTTGATCTGATAATTTTCCAGTACTCACAGATCTATAAAGAACAGTAAAGTCAATAATGGGAAAGTATACGTTTTAAAACTAGAGGAGTTAATAGGAAGTCAGAAAATAGGGAAACAACAAATAGATGCCAAACGATTCAGAATGTAAAAAAACTTCTACAACCAAAATAAAAGAAACAATATTCCAGTTCAGGAAGAATTCTGAATTTATACATTTATAGATCAATTTATAGTTTTCAGATATTTTAAATGTATACAGTATATATTAATAATCATGTCATATAAACCAGATACTGAATAATATGGTCTGGTTGTTTTTATAACAGAAATATACTCATTTTGCTATTATAGTTTAAGACTTGAGAGGAAGCAGTCAGTCTATGGCCATACCACACTGAATGCACCCGATCTCATCTGATCTCGGAAGCTCAGCAGGGTCAGGCCTGGTTAGTACTTGGAAGGGAGAAAGGAAGCAGTCATTTACCTGCCAAACACTGCCTTGTTCTGCTGTTCAGATCGATGCCTCTCACTTCCTTGTACTAAGAAGCAATGGGAACATTCCCGTGGATCGTTCCCATCTTTGGACTGACCTTCAGCAGGCCCATGACGGGTGACCAAGGCTAACAGGTTGGAAGACGCTTGTGTTTTAGGGATTTTGAAAGGAGCTGTGGTCTAAAGAAGCACATGGAAGCTAGTTAAACATTATAGGTGAAGTGTTCTGAATTGGCAGGCTATGCAGCATACTAGTCAGGAGTACAGACACTGGAGTTAAGTCAGATTTGGATTCAAATATTGACCCTTCTAAGTTAAATTATCATTATTTGCAGATGACATGATCCTCTATGTAGAAGACTCCAAAAACTGCACCAAAAAGGTTCTGAATTTAATATCTAAATTCAGTAGTACAGCTGGATACAAAAATCATAGCATTTCTGTACACAAAATCACTAAAAAAATTAGGGAAACACCTTTTATAACATCAGAAAAAAAAGTACCTAGTAATCAATCTAATAAAAGAAATAAAAGACATAACATGGAAAATCATGAGATTGAAGATGATATCAGAAGATAATAAGTATTCTTCAGAGAGTAGGAAGTGTTCTTGGGTAGGAAGAACCAACATTGTGAAAATGGCCATGCTCCCAAAAATGTTATACAGATTTAATGCAATCCCAATTAAATTATCATTAGCACACCAAGCAGAATTAGAGAAAACACTCCTAAAATTCATTTGGAACCAGAATAAACTTAAAATAGCAAAAACAATTTTGGTCAACAAAGGCAAATCAGGGAGCATCACTATTTATGACTTGAAATTATACTGCAGAGCTACTGTGATAAAAACAGCATGGTATTGGAAAAAAAAAAAAACAGGCCAAAGGATCAATAGAAGACACTAGAAGAGATGCAAAGCACACCAAACATACTCAGCCATCTCATCTTTAGACAAAGAGGCCAAACATGTTCGTTGGAGGAATGATATCCTGTTTAAGAAGTGATGCTGAAAAAATACTTTCTATGTGCTGAAGATTAAAACTAGATTCATGTCTCTCACTATACACTACACTAAAATCTAAATGGATCAAAGATCTAAATATTAAAATAGAAACACTAAATCTGCTGGAAGAGAGAACAGGTAAAACTCTTGAGGATACAGGGGTAGGCAAAAGACTGCATGAACAAAAACCTGCAAATAGTGCTAAGAATCAACAATTGGGATCTCATCCTATTCAAGTTTTTGCCCTGCAAAACAATGAAGAGACAACCCATAGAGGGGAAAAAAATTTATCCAGTAGTCCTTCAGATAAAGGATTAATATCTAGAACATACAAAGAATTGAAAAAAGTACACCCCCCCAAAATTTAAAGACCCAATTTAAAAACCATGCATCTGAAATGAATACACACTTCTCAGATGAAGAAATAGAAATGGCAAACAAATATATGCAAAAATGTGCAAATTATGGATCATCTGAGAGATACAAATTAAAACAGTGCTGATACTCTATCACACTCCAGAAAGAATGGCTACCACTAAGAAATCAAGCAACAACAAATGCTGGCAAGGCTATGGGGAAAAAAGAATCTTCTCCACTGCTGAAGGGAGTGTAGATTGGGGGAACCACTATGCAATCAGTGTGGAAATTCCTTAAAAATTAGGTTTGGAGGCTCCATTTGACTCAGCCATCCTCTGTTGGGTATCTTCCCAAGACAATTAAAAACATCACATCACAATGATAAATGCACACTCATGTTTATAGTGACATAGTTTATAATTGCTAAATTTTGGAAAAAACTCAAATGCTCATCAACCAATGAATGGACAAAAAGAAATGAGTATACAATATATATACAATGGATTACTACTCAGCCATAAAGAAAAAAAAACTTGAGAGATTTTAGCTAAATGGATGCAACTTGAAACTATACTCAGGTGAAATAAATTGGGCATGTGTAAATATCGCATTTTCTCTCTGATGTGAGAAACTGAAAGAGTAAATAAGAAATAAGATATATAACAGATAATATGAAGAAACTGTTCAAAAGGAAAGGGAAACTGTCAAAGAGAAGGGAAAAAGAACCAAAAAAAGGAAAGAAAATAGGAACAAAACTTTTGTAAAGGAACAGAAGAGCAGAAGCTAAAAGGAGGAAAGGGGGCTGGGAGAAAAAGAAGAATAATGATATAACATGTACAGGTACAAACTCCCTTTAATAAACACAATTGGTATGTTTATTTAAATTGTATCAATAAAATTAATTTTAAAATACTCATTTTTGGGCCAGGGATTTAGCTCAGTGGTGCCAGCGTCTGTCAGTCTTGCAAGCGTAAGGGCTCGGATTTGATACCCAGTAAGCACATATAGTAATACTGGGCATGGAGACTCACACCCACCAGCAATCAGTATCACATACTACAGTGCCAGGCATGGTGGCTCATGCCTGTAATCCCAGCACTCGGGAGGCAGAGGCAGGAAGACTGCTGTGAGTCCGAGACTGAGCTCAGGGCTAACCTGAACTACAAAATGAGATCTGGTCCAAAAAAACCCCAAAAACCTCATTCTTCTATTTATAGCATGTATGACTCTATAATAGTTCATTTAAGTTCTCTGAGCCTCAATTTCCTTTTCTGAAGATTAATAGGATCATGTATATATAGTATTCAACAAGTTAAGCTTTTATACCCTACCTGGAACATAGTGAGTGCTCATCAAAATTATAGCTATTCTTACCATGAATCATTTCCATAAAGTATTATACCAGTGAATGAGCTACAAAATGGCTTAAGAAACATACCTTAGTAGGAGAGCCAATGATTGTTGGTAACGGGGTTTTAAAGAACCAATCAGAACTTCGTGGAGATGATCCCATGTGCTTGGTGGGAGAGGTTCCAAGGCTGCCAGGCCTACTGGGTTGAGGCGAGTAGTTATACCCACCCCCAACATGGGATGGGCACACAGGGTCAGAATGCTGTTTTCTGAGCTTCTGCTTGTTTTGATAGATGTCAGTGAGGGTGGAGGCACTTTGCAGCCTAGCACCCAATAAGAGAGACTGTGGTGACTGAGCCTGTGGCACTGGAGAACCTACCAAGAAAATGAATATAATAGTAACCCAAAGTGAAGAAAACTAAGAAAAACAAATAAGACATAAGAAGATAATTATTACAATGAAAATTCTGATGACTGTTTTACTTTCCTTGAGATATTCTAAAATTCTTACCTAGACAAAGACATTTTCTGGCAACCTTCACAAAGCAACAAGTAAGGTATTATATTCTCAAGAGATTTAATTTAATGATAATGGATATATTGACCGCTTTTATCAGTGGCTATCAACTCAGATTAATGCAAGGCCTGAAAAGATCTATATATTTAATGTTAAAGGAAATTAAAGCAACAAAGACCTGGACCCAGGATTTAGCTTGTAAGTTCTGGCGTCTGCCCAGCAAGCACAAGGTCCTGAGTTCGATCCTCTGAAATCACATACCACAAAGCCAGGCGTGGTGACTCACACATGTAATCCCAGCACTCAGGAGGCAGAGGCAGGAGGATTGCTGTAAGCTCGAGGCTGGCCTGGGCTACATAGTGAGTTCAGGGCCAGTATGAACTACAAAACGAGACCTCGTCTCAAAAAAAAAAAAAAAAAAAAAAAAAGAAAAAGAAAACAACAAAGACCCATACCAAATACTGAACAAGATAACTTCTAATCTTTATATGCAAAACACTTGAGTATATGAATGTAATTATTCTGTTTTGTTAAATAGCAACCAAAATAAACTTTCAAACTAACTCAGAATAACCCCTTACTCAAAAACACAGAAACAAATAGGGAAGATGTGGTACAACTCATAAAGAAAATAACAGAGCTCTCCTGAGTTTTATTATGTCTAAAAATAACAAGCGTAAGGATGTTTTACATGTTTTGTCAGTTTCATCAGTCATATATTCATATTCTCTATAAAAGACAACACTGTCTGCTGATTTCCTTCACCTTTAAAGGGGCATCACATTGAGAGACTGAGAGACTGGCCATTCCTCTCCTTTCATAATCACCTGTTGCCTACCACAGGAGTTTCCCACTTACATGGTATTTTTACCTTATTGCGCCCAGTGCCTAGTTAACTGAGTTCTATTAAACATCCTCTGGACTTTCTTGCAACCAAAGCCATCACTAGTAACAATAAAGGAATACAAATCTTAGTGGCCTAACCATCAACTATCTAAAAACAGACCTGGATAGAAGCTTTGCTATTGACTACTCTTGGCTTGATCTCATTCCAAACCTGACATTTAGTTCTTTAGAACTGGGTTCTGCCTTTTATAGATACAAATTTTATAATAAAACAAGTAAAATTAGTAGCAAAATATTATGACTAGTGAATTACTTCATCTTTTTCTTAAGCTTTATTTTTAGCAAACAAAAAAATACAAAAAACTAACCTCAGAAAAGGGTACTTTTCTAAGTTACGTATGATTCCTTCAACTAAACAACTCTTCACATGCCCACACAACAGAATTTGACTTATAAAAGTATAATTTACACATAATATAAATTACATGCATCTTTTCAGGCACATATACTCATATATATACATATATATATATAAAATTGTATATTATGTATCATATAATAAGGTCATAAGCATCTTTTCCTTTTTTATCTAATACTGACAGGAGGACTCTGTATTAAAAATATATTAATCTGTGAGCCAAATTAAATCTCTTCTCTGTTAAATTACAGGTGTACAGCCAAGAATGTAGTGCAACAATGCTCTGCCTACCTGGCAAGCACAACATCCTGAGTTGATTCTCAGTACAAAAAAAAATTACAGAGGCAAAGGATTTAGCTCAGTGGTTCCAGAGTATGTCTGGCAAGTGCAAAGTCCCGAGTTTGATTCTCGTAACCACATACCATAATGCTGGGCATGGTGAATCATGTCCACCAACAGTCAGTACCACACACCACAGTGCTGGGCATGGTGGCTCATGTCTATAATCCCAGCACTCAGGAGGCAGAAGCAGGAAGACTGCTGTGAATTCAAGGCTGGCCTGGGTTACATAGTGAGCTCAGGGCCAGCCTGAACTACAAAGCAAGACCCTGTCTCAAAAAAAAAAAAGAAAATGTGTGTGTGTGTGTGTGTGTGTGTGTGCACGCGCGCGCATGGTAAACTTGAACTTGTAATTCTCCTGCCTCAATAGCCTGGAGTGCTGGGATTATAGGTACAAGATACCACATCCAGCTGATTTCATTTCTTCTGCTGTGCTATAGTAATTACTTTATGTCTACCAATCTCATATATGGTGGCTACCATGAAGGTAGGACAAACTGATTACGTGTTGTTTTCTCAGACACTGGTCCTGTTTCAGCTGTCTTGGAAGCATTTGAAAAATAGAGAACTGAA
Organism: Petromus typicus; assembly: GCA_004026965.1. Lineage (NCBI taxonomy): Eukaryota > Metazoa > Chordata > Mammalia > Rodentia > Petromuridae > Petromus > Petromus typicus. The sequence continues at coordinate 35,413 of PVIR01008818.1, read as the reverse complement.
TTGAGAGAACTGGAGCATCAGAGTTCTGAAAGCCTAGATCGTCATTCTTCAATATGCTGCTGTTTGACCCTGAAGAAATTATCTATCCCTGTTGGTTTACCTACATTTCCATAAATAAGGTGGAGATATCCTATCTGCCTTTCAAGGTTTCTCTAAGAAATTTGTACCTTATCTGAAAGATTATTTAATATTAATTAAGTTCATAGCCTTCCATTTCACTCCTTTCTTCAGAGTTGTAAGGTGCTGATCAGAATTTAAAAAGCTCAAATAAGAAGTATAAAGACCATATTTTACGTCACACATGAACCAAATGACGTTGCCTTTAAAGTTATAGGCTTCTAGACACAAAATGGATTCTGAGCAGTCAGGAAATTAGTTAAGGCAAACCCTAACCTACTGATTTCTAGGTAAATATTTCAGGCAACAATTTTGCTTGAATTATCTGGATTTTTATTGCCTATTTTCTCCAGATTTATATGAAAATAATTTAACACAAAATACATCAAAAATATATTAATCAGGGCTGGGGATGTAACTCAATGGCACTGTACCTGCCTGACGAGCACAAGGGCCTGAGTTCAATCCTCAGTACTGAAAAAATATATATATTTACATAAAAGTAATTAAATTTAACTTTCTAGATTTTTTTTTTTTTTTTGAGATAAAGTCTTGCTTATGTAGTTCAGGCTGGCCCTGAACTCAACCTTGAACTCACATAGCAATCCTCCTGCTTCTGCTTCCCAAGAGCTGGGACTACAGGCATGAACCACCAAGCCTGGCTAGATTAATTTTTATTATATGTGTGACAACCAAAATTTATCTACATTACTTCATTCCTAAGACTATTTTCATAAAATAATTTTATATGAAAAAGGGATACTACCTGTATGACATACAGAGACACATTAGACCAAGATTCAAAAAACAGGATAGCAGAGGAAATATTTCATATCAATTTAGTTCTAATAAGACAAGAAAATCATAACTCATAATAATATTCAAATTATTAAAATACAAAATACATTTTCGTACCTGAGGCATTTCTACTCCTGGATTCATGGCCCTGAGGATGCCCACAGCAACACTGGCTAAATTGCTCAGGAATGGTACCAACTGTGCAAAGTGGAGAAAAGAACAAAAAATTATAATCAGTGAAGGATGAAAACAGTCAACACATACACAGCTGCTCATTATATACTGTCATAGCTTACAAAATCTTAATTAGCAAAGATTTAATGAGGTAGGAACTGGGCATGCTACTCAAGCACATGTAAGATAGAAGTATAGAGTTTCTGCAAAGTGCATGAGCCTCATGGAATTGAAGAACACATCTGACTGAAGCCTGGCTGCTGTTCCTGTGAATTCATATTTGTGCTGAGGCCAGGGTTCCCCAGGGGCTGCTCCCAGCCACTGACTAATCGAGGCTTGTTGGAATAGGTCAGGAAATTTCACAGTCAACTCAGGACTTAGGACTATCTGACTGGAACATTCTTAGAATTACACTATAGTCTCAGACCTTCTCCTTGACTACAGAGTAAGATTTAAATCTTACTTTTGAAACCTTGGAATATACATTAGGAACTGCTAAAGGAGTGATGGAGGGCCAACATTTTGCTTGAAGATTGTTTTTAGCTAAAAAAAGAAGTGATGAGACAATTTGGAGTGGGTTTTGGGTTTTCTGTTTTATTTTGTTGTCACTATTACAGGGCTCTTGGAAATTGGTTAGTGGCAGCCCTGCTCTGTCTGCCTCCTTTTGAGCATCTTGCTTTCTACTTTCATTCTCCAGCAGTTCTGACTGCAGGCAGGGTCCCTCCATATCCCTTTTTTTCCCCACTATCCAATGCTGCTTCTCATAGATGTTGTGGATTCGTAGTTTGGCTCTGAGTTGAAGCATTTTTTTCCTGCCTCTTACATTTCACTGATGATGTCATCTGTGGTTTTTCTGTCTCCATAAGGGTTCACCTTGTTACCATAAATGGTTTCTAAGTGAACGGGAAAGATCTAAAACAAAGCTGCTACTATATGCTTAGTGGAAGTAGAAAGCTTCTGATGAATATGACTCAAAGCTTTTTGATTAAAAAAGCTTTATGTCTGAGTAATGAGTCAAAAGGCACACTAGCATTTTAATCTAATATCTCTGACTCTGTAGTTAGAACTCAGATGCAATTAGGGTGCTTTTGATATGAAAGATCCATTTATTTATTATATTTTCAACAGCAATCCCAAAAGATGCATAGAGGTTCTTAAGGGAGACTTAGGAGTTGGGTACTGTAAGAAGGAAAGGTCATGTCCTCCAATCAGGTCAGAATCACTACTATGGTAAACTTATGTTCCTAAAAAGAATGTATTGTGTCATATTTGTTGCAGTAAAAATAAGGTTGAAAATAGCTGCTTTAAACTCTCCTTACCCAAAGGGGAAGGTGAATAAGGCCTGGAAGACCCAGTGGAGAGTCTTCGTCCAACTGTCTGTAGTGTGTCTGCTGGTGCTGGAGAGCAGGATCCCAGCCTCAGGAAGCCCAGTGGGCTGGTGTTAGACCTTCGCACCACTGCAGATCTGATAAGAAAAGGAAAATGATTTACTCTGGTAGGTTCTTGGATTTCCCTTTTTAAATTTTTTTCCTGAAATTTCCTAACAATATGCCACAAAGAAGACTTTCTAAAAATATGTAGCAGTCACATGAAACAAACATAAAACTACAATAGAGTATAATATTCTTCACCTCCTCTATCTGCTTAATTCCCAAAACTTCTCTATTCTTAATCAAAATTAACACTATTTTTAGTATCTAGGGTAGCCTTCCGGAATCCCTTAATGCATATACAATGTAATCAAAATGAATACGTATTTTTAAATGCATATTATTGTATTGACCATGTTTTAACACCACAGATGATATATACTACTTTCAATTTGTTCTTTTAAGTACTTTTTATACTTTTAAACATTACTGAAGACTTCAGAGAATTTTTGTTTATACAAATTACCTACTGATACTGTAGGTATCAGTAGCAATTAAAATGAGAACTTTTAAAAATTATAAACATAGGGTCGGGGATTTAGCTCAGTGGTTCTGGTGCCTGTCTTGCAAGCACAAGGACCTGGGTTTGATTCCGGTAACCACATACAATACTGGGTGTGGAGACTCACGCCCAGCAGCAATCAGAACCACATACCACAGTGCTGGGCATGGTGGCCCACGCCTGTAATCCCAGCACTGCCTGTAATCCCAGCACTTGGGAGGCAGAGGCAGGAGGATTGCTGTGATGTGAGTTTGAGGCTGAGCTCAGGGCCAGCCTGAACTACAAAGCGAGATCTTGTCTCAAAAAAAAAAAATTATAAACATTAAATTTATGAGCTGAGGATTTAGCTCAGTGGTTCCAGCATCTGCCACCTTGCAAGTACAAGGTCTGGAGTTCAATCGTGGGGTAACCACATACCACAATGGTGGACACACCCACCAGCAATCAGTTCCACATTACACAGTGCCAGGTGTGGTGGCTCATAACTATAATCCCAGCACTCAGGAGACAGAAGCAAGAGGATTGCTGTGAGTTTAAGGCTTGCCTGGGTTACATAGTGAGCTCAGGGCCAGTCTGAACTACAAAAGTGAGACCCTGTCTCGAAAACAAAACAAAACATTAAATTTAACATGATTACAAAAAATAGGTGTATTTTCCACACAAAAAAAACCACAAATTAATGAGAATCATAGCATTATCTTACATTTTTTCAAATCTCTAATGTTTCACTTAAAAGACAGTTGAAGTCTGAAAACTGTTTTTGTATTTCACCTGTTATGAAATATACCATTTTGGGTGAAATACAGAAAAATAAGCCATCTTGACAGATATTTTGATAGCACTTTCAGATATCTCTAACACTCTTCTTTGATATGTGAAGCAAAATCTCAGCAAGTGGTAATTTCTAAAGGTCACCTTTCAATGAAGGTTCTACAACTATACCACAAGTATTTATACTGGCACATTAGTAAACTTCATTCTTCGGTAACGTATTTTGCCATTCGAAAAAAAAAATTTTTTTTTTCAGAAAGGGTCTCGCTTTGTAGTTCAGGCTGGCCCTGAGCTCAGCCTCAAACTCACATCACAGCAATCCTCCTGCCTCTGCCTCCAGAGTGCTGGGATTACAGGCGTGAGCCACCATGCCTGGCACCATGGTATGTGGTACTGGTTGCTGCTGGGTGTGAATCTCCATGCCCAGTATTGTATGTGGTTACCGGAGAATAGAACCCCAGGCCCTTGAGGTTACAAGACAGGCTCCGGGACCACTGAGCTAAATCCCTAGCCCTGAAAAAATTTTTATTTGTACATTTTTTAGCATTTCATTATTTGGGCAATACAGGTTGATGAATTATACTGATGTGCCATATAGTGATAGATTACACAACAGCGAAAAGTCACATTCATACCAAAGTGTCATTCATCAATCAATCTTAGCAGAAATGTCTGATAAAACATTAACAGAAGGTGTCAGGATCACAATAGTGAGTACAAATTTTCCAAAACTCTTCTATTGAGGCCACGGATATATCTCAGCGGTACCTCATTTACCTGCCTGGCAAGTGCAAGGTCTGAGTTTGATCCCTGGTATGCACCTCCAAAAAAATTTCTCATTTTGCTTGAAAACCTATATTTCATCACTGACATTTATTTGTTTCTGTCAAAGTAGCAGTTCTTTTTTTTTTTTGAGACAGAGAGAGAGAGAGGGTCTCACTGTGTAACCCAGGCTGCCTTTGAACTCACAGTGATCCTCCTGACTCAGCCTCCCTAGATGGAATTTCAGGCACGCACTACTACCTCCTCCTCAAAGTACAAAAATTTAGTTCATTTTCAAAAAATGGTTGCCAGACACCCATGGCATAATTTGTCAGTTATTCCCTAAAGTAAAATGAAGGAGTTTATGAAAATGTGGCTGGGCTGGATTTAGCTCAGTGGTTTCAGTGCCTGGCTCACAAGTGCAAAGTCACAAGTTTGATTCCTAACAAACAAATAAACAACAAGAAACCATAGCTAATACAGCTCACATTTAAAGCAATCCTACCAGTGTTTTTCTAAGATAACCACTCTTGCTAAGAATGTAGCTCAGTGGCACTGTGTCTGCATGGCAAGTGCAAAATCCTGAGTTTGACTCTCACTACAGAAAAACTAATTTTAAAAAATTCTATTTTAAAATAAAGCACAAAAGCTGTGTGTGTACATTCCACTCAAATTTTATGATTCTCAAAGAGAAATAATTTTTATTGCTTTGTCATACAGATTCCTTAGTAATGACAGGAATGCAGTGGTTAACATACAAGATCAATAGCACAACTGGGTGTTATCACCTTGTCTCATCCTAAGGAATGAGCAGAATTATTTTGTTTTGCTTTTTTAAAATTTTACTAGAATATTTTAGATTTACATAACCTAAAATCAGAAATCTGTAACTGTACATAATATATCCTGATTCTTTTTTCTCCAATCCTCCCAGCTCCCTTCAATCCATCATCCCCTCCATATTTACAAAAGCTTTATTTCCATTATTCTCCTTCCATTCTTTTTTTCCTTCCCTTCCTCCCTCCCCCCTCATATTTCCCTTCCCATTTGAGCATTTTCCTCCTATTTCCCAGTATTTATTATACATTTTGGTCTTCATTTATCCTTTCAGGTTTCTCACATAAGAGAAACAATGTGGTATTTAAACAGCAAATTAAAACACTAATATTCCATCTCACTCCAGATAGAATGGCTATTATCAAGAAATCAAGAGATAGGCCGGGAAGTTAGCTCAGTGGTTCCGGCGCCTGTCTTGCAAGCGCAAAGGCCCGGGTTTGATTCCCCGGTAACCACATAACAATACTGGGTGTGGAGACTCACACCCAGCAGCAACCAGTACCACATATCACAGTGCCGGGCGTGGTGGCTCACGCCTATGATCCCAGCACTCGGGAGGCAGAGGCAGGAGGATTGCTGTGATGTGAGTATGAGGCTGAGCTCAGGGCCAGCCTGAACCACAAAGCAAGACCCTGTCTCAAAAAACCTAAAAAAAAAAAAAAAAAAACAAACCTGGGTCTTGGAAACAGCCCAAATGCCCATCAACAGATGAATGGATAAATAAGATGTACTTTTGTTTTGTGTTGTTGGGTTTTTTTTCTTTTGTTTTTCAGTACCAGGGATTGAACTCAGGCCTTTGTGCTTCCAAGGTAGGCACAGTACTGCTTGAGCTAAATCCCTAGCAAGATACGATTTTTTAATATAATGGAATATTACTCTGCCAGAAAGATGCATAAACTTGGGACATTTCTAGGTAAATAGATGCACCTTGAGACCATACCCTTAAGTAAGAGGTTCACCTTTGCTTTATGCATTATTAGTACCTGTGTCAATGAAATGATGTCAGAGTATGATTATAAAACAGTTTTGACCTCACGGACCTTTTGAAAGGATCCACAGACCACATTCTGAGAACCACAGCTTGACATAATGTCAATCACTCTACTTTTCTCATTTTATACCATATCTTAGAAACTTTTCTGCTCAATACATAGCTTTTTTACTCTTCTGGAATGGAGTATAATATTCCATTCTCATACATGAGTTATAATAAATTGGTCACTTATTGGTGGAAACATGGCCTATTTATCTTTTGCTATTGCAATAATCAATAACTATATATATATATATATTTTTGTTTTTTTGTTTTTCCTTACTTTACTTTTTGAGACAGGGTCTCACTTTGTAGTTCAGGCTGGCTCCAAACTCACTATATATACCAGGCTGGCCTTGAACTCTTCACAATCCTACTGCCTCAGCCTCTGCAGTGCTGGAATTATAGGCCATGTGCCACCTCACCTGGTTCCATATATATAATTTCATACACAAAGACCATACATACATAGAATATGTACCTATGTACATGTAGAACAAGTTACGAAAAGTAGAATTAATATTTCCTTCCTCTACTTTATCTGAGTTTTCTGAGATTTAGGCCTTTCTGGGGCAACTCTGGGCATAGTGATTCTCATTCTTTCCGAAATTCTACCTCCCTCCATCCTTTTATTTTGTAGAAACTTAAGGAAATCTGTCATCATTGAACACTTACTCTTGTTTAACTTGTGTTTGTGGACTTTCACTTTTGGTATTCTTTGCTACCTACCATCTTTAATGAATGAAGAAGTAAACAATATGTAAATAATCTGCTGTAACTGGTAGGATTTCATTTTTAACAAGTTGTTCAACTCTTAACAGTAATTATACTTGTGAGTAAAAATATATATTTATGCATCTATGTATACATGTAAGTGCAAACACACACACATACATACACACACATTTGATTTAAAGTTTCGAATTTTTCAGTAAAAAGTAAGACACAAGCTAACCTTGGAGAACCATGTGGATTTGTACCAGAGCTGGCAGTAGATGTCAGATTCTGTTCAATGCGCTGGTAATTCCTTATTTGAGTAGGAACTGGGATTGGGGCGGTTTCACTGTGAGGTGACACAACAGGTTGACACTGCCTGCCATAATTTATTGAAAAAAGAAACAAATATCAGTAAGACCATTTTTCTGGCACGTGACCTTTTGGTGTAGAAAATATATTAGAAAACACCAAATAATCACTTCTGAATGTAAACAAGAAATAATTTTCTTTAAAAATATACAAAACCAAAGAAATCACATCTGTCATCTAAACAGTTCCTCCTAGCATTCAGACTAAGGACTTGGAATTGTATCAATAACCCCCCAAAAAGTTTCTTCTACAATAGGAAAAGTGCACAGGTCAGAGGAACTATTCACCTACTCACAATTCTGCTATTCACTACTATATGAGAGAAAAAAAAATGTATCTAGAACAATATAATGGATAAAAAGAGCAAGAAGTTCAAAAGCAAAGATCTCTAATGTATGTAAGTCATGGATACAATATGATTCCCAAGGAACTCTCACTTTATGAAAATTGAAAACAATGATGCAACACTCAAACTACATAGCTAATCTAAAGGCCATATTCTTTCCTTGCCTTTCATAAATTCAGAACTAGTATGTCCTTAGACAACTTTCAATTCATTTTAAAACACATCCTGAAATATACCAGAGAAAGGCTATACTTTCAGGGCTCATTTCTATAGTTGGTGAATGAAATATACTAGGGACAATAATACTGACTTTCTTGTACTCTTCTATAATTCTAAATAATTTTTTTCTCAATTATAAATATAAAAGACTCATGATTAGTCATTCAAATAAACTTTATACTATCTTAAAAAGTGTTACAATTATACTATCTTCTGAAATTCATCCCTTAAAGTATTCTACATTTAGGGTTAGGGATTAAGCCCAGTGGTTCCAGTGCCTCCCTTGCAATTGCAAGGACCTGGGTTCAATCCTCGGTAACCACATACAACAATGCCATGTGTGGTGATTCATGCCCACCAGCAATCCGAATCACATTACACAGTGTGGGGCTTGGTGCCTCTTGCCTGTGATCCCAGCACTTGGGAGGCAGAGGCAGGAGGATTGCTGTGAGTTCAAGGCTGAGCTCAGGGCCAGCCTCACTACAAAAGCGAGACCCTGTTTCCCCAAAAAAGTATTCTACATTTAAATAAAAATCTCATCTGTAGCAAAGATGTTAGTTTTCAATGTCTTCAACCCATTTCTTCTCATTAACAGAACTCAGAATTTATTGATGGTAGTGACATATAGTTAAATTACATCATAGTCTAGATTCCTTTGTAGTCAAGAATAACTATATGTCTTTCTTAGCCAAAGAAATGTAAAAGAAGTTTTCTATGCACTCTTCCTTCTTCCTGTCCAGAATGTGGGTATTCTTGCTGGAGCTTCAGTAGCTACCTTGGAATGACAAAAACAAGGCCAAGAGAACTGAAGGTACTTAACTTTTTTAAGTCACAGTAAAAAAAAAAAAAAAAGGCAACAGCTATCTTGTCTTAATTTAAGGAAGATTTCATCGCTTCTCGGCCTTTTGGCTAAGATCAAGTATAAGGAAGATTTCAGTACTCAACTACAATGCATTAAGAATCCAGCTGTTTACAGTCAGTGTGAATTTCTGAGTCACACGTTGGTGTATTTCTATACTTCCTCTAGCAGACTTGTTTTTCATTTTCTATTTATATCAATTATCTTTAAACACAACATTTAATATTTTTAATATCTACATCTCATGCTGAAGTTTATCTGTAATTTGAAAACAGAAAATAACCAACAAAAATGAAAACAAATCTACCACTCAAAATTAAAACAACTTTGGGGCCAGGGATTTAGCTGAGTGGTTCTGGTGCCTGTCTTGCAAGTGCAAGGTCCTGGGTTCAATCCCCTGGTAACCACATACAATACTGGGTGTGGAGACTCAAAACCAGCAGCAATCAGTACCACATACCACAGTGCCGGGCGTGGTGACTCACGCCTGTAATCCCAGCACTCGGGAGACAGAGGCAGGAGGATTGCTGTGATGTGAGTTTGAGGCTGGGCTCAGGGCCAGCCTAAACTACAAAGTGAGATGCTGTCTCAAAAAAAAAAACCAAAAACAAAAACAAAAAACAGCTCTGGGAGCTCTGGGAGCTCTGGTGTCTACAGGCCAGTGTACTAACAGGCCTGAGAGGCTGAGTTCCCTAAGAGCAACCACCAGCTTTTAGAACAGGAATGAACAAGTACCATCTTTCTATTACTTCAACCTAAGGAGAAAATAAAAAGTTGTTGGATATTTATTCCATGATAAAATTCACCCAGGACTTTTGTTAATCTCCAATAGAAAGTTAAGAAGTTAATAATCTCAAAATTTAAAGCACTTCTCTCACTGAATCCCAGCTGACTTCTCTAATGGTTCTGGTTTGACTCCCAATTAACATATCAAGAGATGAACTGTCATGGCTGGCATAATATAAATATTGTCTCAGTCAGTCTCCACATAACCCCTGAAAGGAGGCTCATTAAGCAACTGGAGTCTCCTTTAATTTCCAACATAAGGAATTTAAACAACTAAATAAGAACAATACCCCCAAGTTATCCAATTAAAAGATGGGTGAATGACTTGATTAGATTATTTCTCAAAAAAGACATACAAATGGACAACAAGCATGAGAAAAATTTCTCAGCCGGAGCCAGGGATATAGCTCAGTGGTGTCACGTCTGCCTAGCAAGTGTGAGGTCCTGAATTTGATCCACAGTACTGACATAGAGAAAAAAATGAAAATGCTCAGCATCATTGAATATGAGGGAAATGCAAATCAAAATCAGTGAGATAACATCTGAACCTAGTTAGCACAGCTATATCAAGAAGACAAAAATTAACAAACATTGGTGAGGGTTCTGAGAAAGGGGACTCTCCTACACTATTGGTGGAAATGTAAATTAATATGGCTATTATGAAAAAGTGAATGGAGGTTCCTCAAAAATCTGAAAATAGGGGCCGGGAGTTAGCTCAGTGGTTCCAGCGTCTGTCTCGCAAGCGCAAGGACCCGGGTTCGATTCCCCGGTAACCACATAACAATACTGGGTGTGGAGACCCACACCCAGCAGCAACCAGTACCACATACCACAGTGCCGGGCGTAGTGGCTCACGCCTGTAATCCCAGCACTCGGGAGGCAGAGGCAGGAGGATTGTGATGTGAGTTGGAGGCTGAGCTCAGGGCCAGCCTGAACCACAAAG
>PVIR01008818.1:0-24650 GCA_004026965.1 Petromus typicus | reverse complement strand
AGGTCCCTGGTTGATCCCTGGTAACCACATACAACAATGCTGGGTGTGGTGATTCATACCCACCAGCAATCTGAACCACATACCACAGTGCCAGGTGTGGTGGCTCACACCTATAATCCCAGCACTTGGGAGGCAGAGGCAGGAGGATTGCTGAGTTCAAGACCAGCCTGGACTATAAAGTGAGACCCTGTCTCAAAAAACTAAAAAAAAAAATCAAAAATAGAACTACCATATGAACTGTAACAATCCCATTACTGAGCATATACCAAAGGTAATGAAATCAGTATGTCAGAAACTTTTGCAGTCTGTTGCACCACTGTTCACAGCGGTTAACCTAGATGTCTACTGATGGATGAAAGGATAAAATAAATAGAAATGTGGTAGACATATACAATGGTATATTATTCATCCATATAGCACCTCAGGATAACTATGAATGACAATTATTCCAAAAACAGTTAATATGAGCTGAGTGTGGTGGTGTACACCTATAATCTTAGTACTTAGGAGGCTGATGCAGGAGGGTTACCACAAGTTTGAGGACAGCCTGGGCTACACAGATACTGTCTCAAAACAAACAAACAAAAGGTTCTATGGAGGATTTTTAATTATTCCAATCCAAATAATATAGCTCAGGTGACAGAAATGCCAACTTAATACATTTTATACATGTATATCACTGTATATCAAGAAAATAAGTACAATTTCTCTATGTCAATAAATACTTTATTCATTAAAAAGATGAAAATAAGTTTTCCTCTACCTAGCAAAGATCACTGCTACCATTTTTCTGTCCAGCTTTACAAGAACATCAAATATCTAATCATCACACAACTCCCTGACCGAAGATGCAGAAAAAGTCTTTGTATGTCTCAAGTCTCTAATATATTCTCCCTACTGAAAATAAGTGTTGCAGTTTAGACGGTTCTGTGTGAACCATCATCTCTGATCTGCATGGATCATAGCACAAGAACATGTCATCTATGTAGTCTCTCAAAGGCTAAGAGAAAGACACAAATTACCTAAAGAACAAAAGAAAGAAGGTAAAATAAGAAACTACATCTTGTCCTTGACCTCATCATCTTTACTTTTCCCTCTTGCTCCTGGCTGACATGAATTGAACTGCTTTATTCCATCATATCCTCTCTGGGATTTGTCTCAGTCCAGGCTTAGAAACAATGGAGTTAAGGGACCATGGACAAAAAGCCAATTTAAACTGTTGATCTCACACACGTGGTCACAATGACACAAAGCTGACAAAGATAATTCCTATATTTGAAGTTCTATATCCTCAAAGAAAGGCAGAAAACAAGTCTGTATAAAATTAATTTACTTCCTGCTTCCTACATTGTGTACCAACAAGCCTCACTATACCACTGCTGCTTACGGGTCACCGTGAAATACATCTTTTTTTCCTGACAGTACTGGGGATTAAACCCAGAGCATTCTCACTAAACTATATCCTCTCCCCTTTTTAATTTTTATTTTGAGACAGAGTCTCACAAAGTCATTAAACTTATCTAGTTGGCCTTACTAACTTCACTGCTATAAACCAGGATACTTCAAATCCCATTTAGGGGCCAGGGATTTAGCCAGGCTGAGGATTTATTTCAGTGGTTCCAACATCTGCCTGGCAAGCACAAGGTCCTGAGTTCAATCCCAGGTCCTGAGTTCAATCCCATACCACTATGTTGGGTATGGTGGTTCATGCCTGTAATCCCAGCACTTAGGAGGCAGAGGCAGGAGTCTGAGGCTGGCCTGGGCTACACAGTTCAGGGCCAGTCTGAACTACAAAGTAGACTCAGAACAAGTAAATAAAAAAGTAAGATAAAAATAAAATAAAATCTTATTTAGGATTCTGTATCTTCTTTATTGAGAGAGGAGGAAAAAATTGTATTTTGAAAATAAAATACACAGGCCCAGTGCCACAGGCTGAGGCAAATGATTGCAAGTTCAAGACCAGTCTCAAAATAAATAAAAAGGATTGTAGATGTAGCTCAGTGGCAAAGCAGTCCTAGGTTAATATCCAGTACTGAGATTAAAGGAAATGACATTATGATGCCACTTATAGTAAAACATATGAAAGATTTATATAATGTTCAAATATGTACATGTACATATATACATGTATGCATATGGCTTCATTTGACTTTGATATTTTTATTTCATTTAAAAACTATTAAAAGGCAAAAATGTTAATGATTTAACAGAACTGAAGGGTGACTATACAGCTAATAATTTTATCATTCTTCATACTGTCTACATAGTTTGCTTAAAATATGATAAAAGAATGATGATGCACAGTTAGAAAACTAGGAATGTACAGCTTATAGGTCCTCATTTTTCTAAAGAAAGACTAAATTGGGACAGGGATTTAGCTCAGTGGTTCTGGCACCTGCGTTGCAAGTGCAAGGGCCCAGGTTCGATCCCTGATAACCACATACAACAATGCCAGGCATAGTGACTCATGCCCACCAGCAATCAGAACCACATCCCACAGTGCCGGGCATGGTGGCTCACACCTATAATTCTAGCAGTATGGAGGCAGAGACAGGAAGACTGCTGTGAGTTCAAGGCTTGCCTGGGCTACAGAATGAGCTCAGGGCAGGCCTGAACTATAAAAGTGAGACTTTTGTCTAAAAAAATAAATAAATAAACGAAATTAACAGCAATATGTGTCCCAAAACAGCTTTACGGAAATACTAGAAATTAATCAAGAGGCAGCTACACCCCAGTGCACGCATACACACAAGTAAAGGCAGCACTAAGGAAAATAAGAGAGTTAAAATTTTGTTTAACCTAGCCCACTTTTTGTTCCATCAGGCATAACGCAGGATAAGGGAAATTTCACCCATATCCTGGCTCTTTCCCAGGCTGGTTTACTTGGGTATGCCCCACAAAAAACAGTTTCTGACTTCCCTAGCTCAGAGCATTAAAAGGGATAGACATATTTTGAAGGCAGTAAAATAGAAAATCTCCATCATATGTTAGAGCAGTAGAGACGCAAGTTCTGAAGGCATGCTCTAGAGGAACAAGAGATTAAGCACAGAGGAATACAACACACCTGAAACAAAAAAGTCAGAAAAACGAATACCTGCATAGCTCATGGAATAGCATTTGCCTAACATGCACGAGATCCTGTGTCAGCCCTCAGCAAAGTGGTCAAGGCAGATAGGCAGAGAGGAGGAGAGGAGAGGGGAGGGGAGGGAAAGAAAGAGCTGTACACACTAGGAAAAAGCATATCCACAACCTCAGAGAAAACATGCTCCCCAAATAACTCAAAAGTCATAGAACTTCTAGCCAGGCTGACTAATAAACATCTTCCCTTTCATGAAGCCAGCCCAAGACAAAAGAGTAGTAGCTGTTTTTTTCAAAATGTTCAATTTTTGACAAAATATTACAAGGCATACAAATAAATAGGAAAATGATTCAGCAAAGGAACAAATAAAGCTTTCAAAACCAATCTTAGGGCCGGGGGTTTAGCTCAGTGGTTCCTGCACCTGTCTTGCAAGCGCAAGGACCTGGGTTCGATCCCTAGTTAACCACATAGAATACTGGGTGTGGAGACTCACGCCCAGCAGCAATCAGGACCACATACCACAGTGCAGGGCGTGGTGGCTACTGCCTGTAATCCCAGCACTGGGAGGCAGAGGCAGGAGGATTGCTGTGACATGAGTTTGAGGCTGAGCTCAGAGCCAGCCTGAACCACAAAAGTGAGACCTTGTCTCAAAAAAAAAAAAAAAAAAAAAAAATCTGTGATCTGTCCAGAAATACATAAATTGTCACAAAGGTACTTTGTGAATTAAAAAACACAGGCAAACAACTAACAAAATCAGGAAAAGGATGGACGATACAAAATTAGAATTAACAAGGAGATAAAAATTATTTCTAAAAATGGAAATTCTGGAGCTAGAAAATATAAAAACTAAATTAAAAAATGGACTAATAAATTCAACAACAGATTGGATCAGAAAAGAAAAAGGGAAACTCAAACACAGGTCATTTGAAGTCAAGTCAGATGGGCAAATGAAAACAGAATTGAACGTGGAGGCATAGGTAACAGCAGTAGGACACATGCTTAATTTAAATAAATAGTATCACTGAGCACCTACCTTAAAAATAGAATTGAGAAAGTGAATGGGAAAAAAAGAGAATTAAGTCATGTCATATACTGGTACAAATTATCAATGTCGATTGTGATCACGATTTGTAAATACAAAATCAATTAATTAAAAAAGACAAAAAAAATTGAAGACAGCCTAAGGGATTTATGGACAACCATCAAGGTGACCCATATGTATTATACAGATACCAGAAAAAGAGAAAAAGAAAGCAGACTTGAAGAACTAATGAAAACTCTCCAAATCTGGGAAAGAAACTGACATATAAATACAAGAAACAGGGCCTGGGATTTAGCTAAGTGATATCGTGCCTGCCTCACAACCACAAAGTCCTGAGTTTGATCCCCCCCAGTACCACAAAAGTTAATTAATTCAAGACCAATCTGAACTGCATAGTGAAACACTATCAAAAGAAACAAAAACAGGCTAGGTGTGATGGCACACACCTATAATTTCAGCACTTGGGAAGATTGAGGCAGGAGGACTGTGCCAAGTTCAAAGCCAGCCTCAAATTAAAGGCCAACTTTGGCTACACTGTGAGTTGAGGGCCAGCCTGAACTATAAAGCAATACCTTGCCTTAAAAACAAAAAACCAAAGTCCATGAGTAAGAAAACAGGCATGGTTGCACATCCCAGCTATTTAGAAGGCCAAGGCAGAAGGATCCTAAATTGAAGGGCAATTTAGCAAGAAACTATCTTCAAAAAAAAAGCTGTGAATAATATAGCTCATGGGTAGAGAGACTGACAGTGTGACAGCAAGACTCTGCTTTCAATTCCTAGAGTACAGGGGAGGGGGGGATTAAGACCTTTGAAAAATAAAATCAGAGGGCCAGGGTTTAGCTCAGTGGTTCCAGTGCCTGCCTGCCTTGCAAATACAAGGTCCTAAATTCAATCAATCCCTGGTAACCACATACAACAATGCTGGGCGTGGAAGACTCATGCCCACCAGCAATCAGAACCACATTCCACAGTGCCTGGTGTGGTGGTTCATGCCTAATAATCCCAGCACTTGGGAGGCAGAGGCACGAGGATTGCTGGGAGTTCAAGGCTAAGCTCAGGGCCAGGCTGAACTACAAAAGTGAGATCTTGTCTCAATAAATAAATAAATAAATCAGAAAGAAAACTAGACTCAGTGACACACACCTATAATCCCAGTACTCTCCTGAGCCTGATGCAAGGAGGACCCAAAGTTTGAGCTCATTCTATTTTTTGTTTTTGAGTAAGATCATATCTCAGGATAGAGTAGAAAGGACTGGCAATACAGCTCAGTCCAATTCTCAGTACCATAAATGAAAGGGTAAGAAAGTATATAGGACAGACAAGGAAAGAGGAAAGGGAAAGAAAACTGCCACATGCTACCACAGAGATAAACCCTGAAGACATTAAGTAACAAGCCAGTCATAAAAAACACAATGATTTCATTTACATGAGGTATGTGAAGTAATCAAATACATTAAAAAAAAAAAAAGAAGAATAGTATGGCAATTACCAAAGCCTTTGTAGGAGGGGAAAATGGGGAATAACTATTAAATACAGAATTTCAGTTGTGCAAAAAGATAAAATCCTGAAGAATGATGACCCAAAAATGTGAATACAGAAGTAACTAAGAGTATAGATTTCATGTGTTTTGATCACAGAAGTTTTTCTTTTTAAAAATGATGAAGTTTCAAACACAATAAATACTAACTCAATAACAAAAGTCCTATACACCAAAAAAAATAATAAAATTTAAAAATTCTTTTTTAACAAAATATGTAAACATACCCTCCACACACTAAGAACTCATTTGAAGCATGTCTGCCTGCAGTTGCCACTGGCATATCATCTAGGGAAAAAGAGAGAAATATAATCAGTTCTGTTATACCACATGCAAATTTGTTCCAACAGGATTATTATCAGTATAACACTAATTTACCATCTGCTTATATTGCAATTTTATCCATGAGAAATAATAGGTGAATATAGAAAACTACACCAAGGTGAATACAGATTGCAACCTTCCACTTTCCACTTCGTTTGTTTGTTGTTTTGAAACAGTCCTTAGTAACCTTGAACTCCCCACGTAGTCTAGGCTGGTCTCTAACTTGGGGCAATCCCCCTGCCTCTCCCTGCTGAGTAATGGGATTACAGGCATGAACCACCATGTCCAGCCTCATTGTCCTCTTTTAAAAGCAAACTTGAGGGGTTTTTTTCAAGATAAATGTTTAGTACAGTATTTAGTATTTCTTCACCATTTAACATGTAAAAACTGCCACCCTACACACACACACACACACACACACACACACACACACACACACACACACACACACAACCAAGGATCAAACTCAGGATCTTGCACTTGTCAGTCAGGCATGGTAATATTGAGCTATATCCCCAGTCAACTGTTATTTTATTTTTATCAGGTTCCTTTGATGGATCACTGACAAGAGCTCTGAGTATTGTACCCCAATACCATTTTCTCCATATGTTGTTATTTTGTTTATTAAGTTTTTCTGTTTGTATAATTATGTGTGTTTGAAAGACTCTTTTGTTATTAGTGAGATGAGATTTAACTATGTTGCCCAGACTGGTCACAAATTTGTGGGCTCAGGCAATTCTCCTGCCTTAGCCCCTCAAGTAGCTTCAAATACAAGTGCAGGCCACCATGCCCATCTTGCCATGTAACTTTTATTACACAGTCTTACATAGGATGTATATATTATCATTATACCAGAACTAAATGTTTAACAAAGCCTAGCACAGTCTAATACTGGGGTACCCTATCCTCCTGCATAATACTTGGGTCTTAGATGGTTGTTAAACAAGATATCACAGAAGCTGAGTCTTGTTAGAACCACAGGGCCGGGGAGTTAGCTCAGTGGTTCCGGCGCCTGTCTTGCAAGCTCAAGGACCTGGGTTTGATTCCCCAGTAACCACATACCATACTGGGCGTGGAGACTCACACCCAGCAGCAATCAGTACCACATACCACAGTGCCGGGCGTGGTGGCTCACACCTGTAATCCCAGCACTCGGGAGGCAGAGGCAGGAGGATTACTGTGATGTGAGTTTGAGGCTGAGCTCAGGGCCAGCCTGAACCACAAAGTGAGACCCTGTCTCAAAAGACCTAAAACAAAAAAAAAAAGAAAAGAAAAGAAAAGAAATAGAACCACATGCCACCAGCTAACTTCATCTATGTCTTCTGTATATAAAGTTCTGCACAGCTCAGAACTCAGGAATATCTCCCATCTCAGTTATACCTACTATGTTAGACTGCCCTATGTAATTTTGTGATATAAAATAGAAATGTTTATCAATTAATATGCCTTTAAAAATCAAATAAACTACACTGCTAACCTGTAGTCAAAGAAGGGGGGTGGGAGTCACAAAAATTCCTTTGAATTACTTTAAATGGGAATTGAGAAATGCATTTAGTTGGAATATTTGTAAGTCCTGATCTCATGAAAATTCATTTTAGAAATGAAAAGAATCTAATAATGTCAGGTAGTAATAAGAAACATATGGGAAACTAAGTCAGGGTAAAGAAACAAAGAATAATGAGACAAAAGTGGAATCTATTTTAAAGATTAATCCTTAGGAGAAAAGAAACAGGGATGTGAGAGAAGGCACAGAAGGTCGGTTTCACTAATTATACTTTCTTTTTTGTAGCTTTGAGATGGAATCAAACATAATTATATCAAAAGAAAAAAGTATAGAAGTCAAAAGCAAAATAATTTTATTCACCAGAGGGCAATTATTTCAAGTGACTTTAAAACACATTAACTTGCATATCCCTGATGATTACCCAAAGGACAAAAAGATCCATAGGAAGATTTTTAATGGTTTTTAATAATTTTATTTTAAGTAATGTTTGTCTACTTTGATAATATATTGCTATTTTGAAAGTATAGAAAAAGAATGAAGGACAGGAAAGAGGCTAAACTCATGCAAGAAAAGAACAGGAAAAATCCACCCCACCAAAAACTGGAAGCTAGAAAATTGATTTGACTAGTTAACCTAAGACTCTTTAGCCCAGGAGTAAACCAATTTACCTCATAGAATTCCAAAGAAAGCTTTACTTAGCAACACCAGACACCTTTCAAAGTGGCTTTACAAGCACAATTGAAAAGAATATATGAAAGCCCCTTTTTTTTTTTTTTTTTTTAGTTTTTTCAGACAAGGTCTCACTTTGTAGTTTAGGCTCGAACTTACTAGGCAGCCCAGACTGGCCTTGAACGCAGACGATTCTCCTGCCTCTGCCTTCTGAGTGCTGGGATTACAAGTGTGAGTCACCACACCAGTCTAAAAGTCTTTTTAGAAGCAGTTACAATAGCATACTGTACTGTCATGTGGGGAGGGGTTGTAAGAGGATGTACAGTATATGTCAACTTATTAGAATAAAAATTTTACCACATATACTTAGAGCATGTTAAATGCCTTATATATACAATAAAATTTATTCTTAAAAATACAGGATTTTTAAAAAGAAGTTTAGAATTTCCTATTCTTCCTCTAACTCCATGCAGACAGACAATGCCCATCTCCTATTACAGCCAAAGACAGAATTTTTATACCTGAGACAGAGTCAAATTGGATTACAGGACTGCAGTATACCAAGAAGAATCTCAAGTTACTAAAGGAAAGTTATTAAGTAACTTTACAATGACTGGGACCCTCAGACATCTTACCCCAGGCATAAGACTGGATAAATCTTTAAGGAATCTAAATAATGCTCCAGAAAAGGAGGCAGTCCGAGAAAATGCCTCCACTTTATCACCGAGGATAAAAATGGTCAATAAAACATACCTTCATACAGAGTTTTCAAAGAATTTTAGAATTCTCTATTCTTAATTATGAGTATACACCAAGCAAAATATTAAACTCTGAAATAACAATCTCAAGAGGAGAAAGAATTTTGAAAATAAAAAACATGACAGCATAAATTAAAACCCAATAGAAAGGTGTTAAATAAAAATTACAGGGAGCCATTGTTTGGATTAAGTTCTGCACTAGGCCCCAATCAAGAGATCAGACTAAAAATCAAAATAGCATCTCACACTGAAGTTCCACATCACCAACTTGAAAGTAAGCTATTTATCTGACTTTAAAGAAATCACGGTTACAGAGACACCACCCAACTCTCACAACCAGCCTAGTTTCAACTAAAATGACAGTGTAATCCCCTCTGCCTTAATTCTTACACAAAAAAGGTAACATAAAATAAGTTGATGTTAACTAAACAGTTATTTTTCCATTGGTGTCTTTCCTGACAGAGCCTTTATGAGGAAAGTAATTCTGAAATAACCAATCAGTATTTGTTTTTTGTTTATGCTTTCTTCATACTTCAAACAGTTATTTTTCCATTGGTGTCTTTCCTGACAGAGCCTTTATGAGGAAAGTAATTCTGAAATAACCAATCAGTATTTGTTTTTTGTTTATGCTTTCTTCATACTTCTTCAGTCTATAAAACCAACTTCCTCTGCTCAGCCAATGGGAAAATTTATTCTCTTCTATGGAACAATCCTAAAGAGAAATATTAAAGAGAAAATAAGGCCAACTGAGATTTTTAAAGTTTTCTTTGACAAGGGTTAGAAAAAAACATTAAGAAAACAGCGCTAGAACCAGGGATTTAGCTCAGTGGTTCCATGCCCAAGCAAAAGGGCCTGGGTTCATCTGTAACCACATACAACAATGCTGGGCATGGAGACTCATGCCCACGAGCAATCAATACCACATACCACAGTGCCAGGCATGGTGGCTCATGCCTGTGATCCCAGTACTGGGAGGCAGAGGCAAGAGGATTTCTGTGAGTTCAAGGATGAGCTCAGGACCAGCCTGAACTACAAAGTGAGACCCTGTCTCAAAAAAAAAATCGTATAGATGTTTTAAATATCTTCTATGTAATGATATATTTGACAATAAAAATATTTTAATAATTGGGAAAAAAGATGAGGCTGGGTCTAGTAATATACATCTATAATCCCAGCTATTTTACAGGTGAGGCAGGAGCATTACAAGTTTGAAACCAGCCTGTATTTAGTGATAGCTAGTCTCAAATTTAAAAAAAAATTAAAAAGGAGGAATACAATGACATAATCAACTAAAACAAATGTATACACATCAAGATGAAGAATGACAATAGGCATGATGGTACACACCAGTAATCCCAGTCCTCAGCAGGAAGATCGCCGTGAGTCTGAGACCAGTTTGAGCTACATAGCCAGACTCTGTCCCCACAAAACAAAACGAGAAACAACAAAAAAAAAAGATGAGGAATGAGAACTGATTCCTGAAAATCACCATGACAAAAAAAATTTTTTGAAAAGTTTATACTAGCACAATAAACAAACAAAAAACCAGGGCCAGAGATTTAGCTCAGTGGTTCTGAGGTCTGCCTTGCAAGAGCAAGGTCCAGAGTTCAATCCCAGGTAACCACACACCACAATGCCAGGCATGGTGGTTCATGCCTGTAATCCCAGCACCAGGAGACAGAAGCAGGAGGATTGCTGTGAGTTCGAGGCTTCCCTGGGCTACACAGTTAAGTTCAGGGCCAGCCTGAACTACAAAGTAAGACTCTGTCTCAAAAAAACCAACCAACCAAACAAAAAAACCAGTGTTACAGTGTAGATTTAAAGAGACCCCCTAAAAGTTTCACTTGTTTGGAAGGTGGTTGTATCATGTGGGTACTTCACTTGCAAAGACGGGCCTCTGCAAGGTTGCCTAAGGAATTGATTCTCCAAGATTCAGTTTACTGTATGCCACTATCCAAATACTCAGGGACCTCTACTCTAGAGCCATGATCCAAGACAAGCAAACTACTGCTCAAACTAGTAGCAGATTTTGGTGTCATCCATGTGGTAGTGTTTATTCTAAAGGCATGTAAAATACAAAAAGGAGGATTTCCACCTAGATTTCCAAGGAAGTACTCTGGATGAATGCCAGTGTGCCCAGGAGAAGGCACTGTATGAAACTGTACGAGTAAATCCAAAAGTGTAATGGAAACTCTAGGAAGTTAGAGATAACAGAATCAGGGACATCTATTGAGGAAAGCTGCAGGCAATAAGTGCAGCTAGTACAAAAGACAGACCATATGGATCTCACATATTAACAGTCCACCTTGAGTACTGGACTTGAAACTACAAAATTTAATCTTTGCTCTACAGGGTTTCAGTCTTGCTTCAGTCCAATCTCCTCCCATTCTCTCCTTCTGCAATGGGAACATTTACTCTGTCCACTGTGTGTTGAAAATATTTATTTTATTTTTACAATGCTCCACAGCTAACAGTTTGTCTTCCATATCAGAGGAGACTTTAGAATTGGATTTTTCAGCAGTGCTGGAACTGTTATGACTCTGGCAACTCTTAAAGATGAACTAATATATTTTGCATAAGGAGATGGTGATCAGTCTTTTGAGGCAAGGGAGATGTTGTGGTTTAGATTTAAAATGTCCCTAAATAGTGTCATGTGTTCGGAAGACAGTTTGATCATGGCAGAGCAATACTCCTCAGTGGATTCACCCACTGATGAGTTCACTAGCTAGATGTGTTGGTAGGAGCTCTGGCTTGGTTAGAGGCAAGTCCCTGTGGGGCTTGACCTGGAAGGTTGTATGTATTTTTGTGCCCAGTTCCTTCTCTTCCTCCTCCTCCTCCTCCCATTTCTGCTTCCAGGCTGCCATGGGATAAGAAGCTGTCCTCCACCAAACCCTATCAACATGCAGGTTCTACCTTGAAGCCAGCCTATAGTGAACTGAAACCACTGGAAACTGAGCCAAAAAAACCCCTTTCCATAAAGTTGCAGGTATCAGGTATTTTATCAAAGCAACAGACAAGTGACTAAAACAGTAAGTGACCAGAAGAAAACCAAAGATATGAATACTTTTTATATATAAAAGTATAAAAATTGATCAGAACACATTAAAGAAACCTAAATAACTAGAGGCACAAAAATCTTGATTAGATGATTTAACATTATAAAATCCTAATTGTACCTAAGCAAGTCTATTGAACCGATTCAATTCACATTAAAAACACAAAATGTTCTTAATATGATTTGTCAAGCTGAAATTAAACTACTTAGACAGAGTGGGGAACGGAAAGGACCAATAGCCAGGGTGATTCTGGAGAATACTACAGTGCTCTCTATTCCTCCTCTCTCTTCCTGATGACACATACATACTGAGATACAAATACAAAATTATAAAATAATATAGACAATTAGACCAATGGAATAAAATGAAGAATCTTTTTTTTTTTTTTTTTTTTTTGAGACAGGGTCTCGCTTTGTGGTTCAGGCTGGCCCTGAGCTCAGCCTCAAACTCACATCACAGCAATCCTCCTGCCTCTGCCTCCCGAGTGCTGGGATTACAGGCATGAGCCACCACACCCGGCACTGTGGTATGTGGTACTGACTGCTGCTGGGCATGAGTCTCCACGCCCAGTATTGTATGTGGTTACCAGATGATCAAACCCGGGTCCTTGTGCTTGCAAGACAGGCGCCGGAACCACTGAGCTAAATCCCCGGCCCTAGAATGGACAATCTTAAAAGAAATCCAATCCTGTATTTCAACCTGACATGACAAATCTGGCATTACATTAGTGAGAAAAGACAGAATAGTCAATGAAGCTGAGATAATTGTCAGATTTCTATACTTTACTGAACATATAAAATGAATTCCAGGTAAAGCTAAACATTCTACACTTTACTGAACACATAAAATGAATTCCAGGTAAAGCTAAACATTCTACACTTTACTGAACACATAAAATGAATTCCAGGTAAAGCTAAATGTGAAAAAAGTAATAAAATCTTCACAAACAAAAAGAGAAAAATATCATTTGAACATTCAAGTAGCAACAATTGCTACAACTTGATTATACTAACATTTTATAGAGTTGAAGCTGTATCTATCTTATTCCTTTCTATCCACTTAGAAGAATTCTAGCAAACATACACAAGGACATTTCAATACTTCTTAAATAGTGAGAAAGCAGAAATAATCCAGTACAAATCAGTAGGAAGATATGTAGATGGTCTTTGGTTATACTACAAAATGTAGTTATTAAAGTGAATTAAGCCACATAATTAGATATACATCCAGACACACAACAAAAAACAACAAAAAGCAAAAAATAGAAGTAATCATTCTATATACCATTCACTTACAATGACGGGAAGACAAATATATATTGAAAATGGATACAGGTACATGCTGAAAAATAAAAATATCGGCAGGAAAAATATATATACTTGTGAAGAGTAATAAAAGGAAAGCAACTGTGTATGGAGCTATAGTATTTTTTAATCTTTAGACAAGACATTTAAACAAATATGGCAAAATGTTGAATGTATAAAAGCAACACAGCATAGTGGTGACTTGGGTGATCAAGTATTACATTTTGTTTAAAATATTTGATAAGTTTTATTTTTTCTAAATAAATAAAACCACTGTACTAGATGATTTTTAAGTTAGTTGATCTCAGTTTTCACAGCACTGATTATAAATCATGCATATGTGATTCACATTTTCCTTAAATTGTTCAGTCTGGAAATTATGGCCTCAACAAGCATGTCACCCAGCAGAAGCATTTTATTAAATAAGTATCTGACAAACAATGAAACAGACCTCTTCATGTAAACTTCTGCACACAGTACTTGACATTACTCAATTACTAAAGTAAGCAAATCTCCAGCTCCTCGCATCCTGTTCTTTCATGTCCAATCAGTTTTTCTGTTAACAAATTCTATATAACATCTTCTGTACATGTTATAATATCTTTCACTATTCCAAAGAATAGTAACTATCTTTAGCTACCCCTTTCATAAAAATATTTCCTAAATATATTTGAAGCTCATTCCTCAATTTTTTCCTGAATGTATTTCCTAAAAAAATGCCTAGACTGTTTTTATATTCCTCTTTTAGATTTTTATTTTGTTTTCTCTTTCCAAATGAGCTTTTCCTTTAATTCCTTTCCTTAAAATAATTTCACTCATTCTGCTGGCTTCTTTCTTTTTGTTTACATACAAAAGAATGTGAGATAATTAAAAAGTTTTCATGTACCTTCAGAATCCAAAATTATGTTTTAATAAGAGATAATTGAGTAGATTTTAGAAAAGTAGATATATAATTCTAAGAATACAAACAAGTAAATCAAGTGCCCATTTGAAAAGGCACTCTACACAGCAAAGTGTGATATGAAGTCTTTAAAAATGGTAATCTAGTAAATTAAGAAATATAATGTGTACAAGTAGAAAAGATTCTCACATGAGTGGTCTGACGAGATGTTGTGTGGAACCAAAACAAAGTCATCCGTGTCACAAGAAGAGTTCTTGCTACTAGTACTGGCAGAATCTTTGGACACTTGCAGATAGTTGGGAGGACCCAATGGTGGGGAGGATAAGTTTTCTTCCTGAATATGCTGCATATCTGGAAGGGACTAAAATTAACAACATAAAATTAAAACTGGCCTCCTTTAATAAAATGCAAGTCAGAATTAGACTAAAGAATGCTTTTTCCATGGAGGTGGGTAGAGTGTTCAATTCAAATTAAGATTCCCCCCCTAAAAAAAAATCTCTTCACAAAATCTTTTGGAAAAAGTAGTTCAAAAATGTTTTCATAAAGACTTCTAAAGTGTTTCCAAAAATGACACTTCAAATATATCATACTATCTATCACATGTGTTTGCCTGTCTCTCAAGTGTTTGGGCAGTTGAATTTATTTGTTTATGCTAGGTGCTAAAGATTGAATATAGGACTTCACACATGCTAGACAAGCCATCTACCATTGGCCTACCTCCCCAGTCCTTTCTATTATTTTTTATTTCAAGACAAGATCTTACTAAGTTGCTCAGGCTAGCTCCAGCTTGTGATCCTCCTTCCTCAGCCATCCAAACAGTTAGGATTATAAAGATGCACCACAATGGCTATTTGCACATAAATTTCTTTTTTGCGACAGGGTCTTGCTTTTGTAGTTCAAGCTGGCCCTGAACTCACTATGTAGCCCAGGGAAGCCTTGAACTCACAGCAATCCTCCTGCCTCTGCCTCCTGAGTGCTGGGATTATAGGCATGAGCCACCACACCCAGCACTGTGGTGTGTGGTACTGACTGCTGATGGACATTGTGGTACGTGGTTACCAGGGATCAAACTCATCACCTTGTGTTTGAAAGGCAGACACCAGATTCACTGAGCTAAATGCTAACCCCATGAATTTTTATCTTTGCAGCATCCTCAACCCCAAGTTATACCCTTACAAAGCACGTACTCAATAATTATTCCTTAACAGATAAACATAAAATGTCTAGGAATTTTAATTATATCCTGTACACAAAACAGTTTTAAATCTTTAAGAAAGAAACCATTACAAAACAGGAAAGCAACAAATTGTATTATGTAAGAGACTACATACATCAATAGGGATAACTAGATGTTAGACTAGAAATTTATTTATACTCCAGAAAGAAATATCTGGAAAACCTTATGGGTATGTTCAAGTATTTTGTTTCATTAGGTGGCAGAGGGAGAAAGGACAAGAAGGAAAGGAAAGCATGTAAATAAAAGCATTTAAACATATACTTAGGTATAACAACCTATGTATCATTTGGCATTTGCTTAGTTCAACAATTCAAGTGATAATTCAATGTCCTAATTATATACTGATTTTCTACTACAATGAACTTTAAAAAATTCTTTTATAAATTCTTCATAACTTCTGTGACCCTGTTTAATCTTTGTCTATTTCAAAAGAGGAAAAACACTGCATCATGCTTTTTAAACCCATACCTTAAAAAAAACAATTCAATCTGCTGCTCCTTTGAATAACCACTGCAGTGAAATCAGATTCTAACTCTAGCCTTAGATGACTACGGAATTTGTCCAAGTTCACATATCTAAAAGGTAAAGTCAAGTTGAGATGTGATTGCAAGTATTTGACTCCACAATTTCTTTCTATGGTTTAGGGCAGGAACTATCTCAATTTATTCTGCTATTCATAAAAGCATCTATATCAATAACCAATGGGGTCCTCTTTCTTCATGTTCCTGAAAGACACGTTTCTCTTTCATTCAAAACATCTCTCCATCTGCATCTCTCGAATGACTAATGATGTTGAGCATTTCTTCATATGCATCTTAGCTGCTCTTACTTCTTCCTCTGAAAAATATCTGTTCATTTCAGATGTCCATTTTTGAATTGGGTCATTAAATTTGGGTGGGCTGATTTTTTTGAGCTCTTTATATATTCTAGATAGTAGCCCTTTGTCTGAGGAATAGCTGGTAAAGATTTTTTCCCACATTGTTGGTTGCCTTTTTGCACTGTTGGTGGTTTCCTTTGCTGTGCAGAAGCTTTTTAAAAGAATGAGGTCCCATTTGTTGATTTCTCCCGCCAATTCCTGTGCTATAGAAGTTTTGTTCATGAAGCCCTTCCCTAAGCCAATGTCTTCAAGAGTTTTACCTAACCTGTTTTGCAACAGGTTTAGAGTGTCTGTTTTAATATTTAGGTCTCTTAGCCACTTTTAGCTTGGTACACGGTGAAAGAGTTAGATCTAGTTTTAGTCTTTGGCAAGTTAAAGCCCAGTTTTTCCAGCACCATTTGTTAAAGAGGCTATCTTTCCTCCATTGAGGATTTTTGACTCCTTTGTCAAAGATGAGGTGGCTCAGTGTATCTGGAGTAGTTTCTGGATCTTCTAGTCTATTCCATTGATCCTCGGGTCTGTTACTTTGCCAGTACCATGCAGTTTTTATCACGGTGGCTTTATAGTATAGTTTCAGGTTCGGAGTTGTAATACCTCCCACCATGTCCCTGTTGCTTAGAACTGCTTTGGCTATTCTAGGTCTTTTGTGGTTCCAGATGAATGTTTGGATTTTTTTCTCTAGATCTGTGAAATATGCTGTTGGGATTTCAATTGGGATTGTGTTGAATGTGTACTTTTGGGAGTATAGCCATTTTGACAATATTGGTTCTTCCTACCCAGGAGCCAGGTATGTCTTTCCATTTTTTGATATCATCTTCTATTTCCTTTTTCAGAATGCTATAGATTTCATCTCACTCCACATAGAATGGCTGCCATTTCAGATTCAGCCAACGGCAAATGTTGGTGAGGCTGCAGAGAAGAAGGAACCCTTCTCCACTGTTGGTGGGACTGTAGACTCGTATAACCCCTGTGGAGATCAGTTTGGAGATTCCTCAAAAAGCTAGAATTGGAGGTCCCATTTGACCCAGCCATTGCCCTGCTAGGTATACACACATAAGAATTAAAAGACTCATATCTCAGTGACATATGTGCACCCATGTTTATAGCAGCCCAATTTGTGACTGCTACATCTTGGAAACAACCCAAGTGACCATCAACTGGAGACTGGATAAAAAAGCTGTGGTTCTTCTACAGAATGGAGTACTACTCTGCCATAAAAAATGATAACTTTGAATCATTTCTACTTAAATGGACATACCTTGAGATATCCTCATAAGTGAAATAAATAGGGCACAGATAGGTACATATCGCATCTTTTCTGTGGTATGAGAAAACAGAGATGTAAATGAGTCCTAGAATTGTATATATTGTGAAATAGAAAATGCTTAATGTAAAATAGGGTGAAGGGGGAAAAATGATGAGATTGTAACAAAAAAGTAAGGAAACAAATTTTATGTATATGGGGGGGCGGTAGGGTGGGTAGGGCTATGGGAAAAAATGAGAATTAAGTTGTGTCTTATACTGGTACAAATCCCCATTATGGAGTGCAATCAAGATGCACATATGTAATGTACCAATAAAGATTAAGAAATTTTAAAAAAAATCTCTCTTCAAAAGTTCTACCTAACCTGTGTTCCTGCAGGTTTAGTGTTTCCCTTTTAATAAGATATTGGCATAAGGAAAGACTTTATGAACAGAACCTCTGCAACAGGGGAACCAGCAGAACGAATCAACAACGAGGATCTCATCTTATTTAAAAGCTTCTGCACAACAAGAGAAACCACCAACAGACAAAAAAGACAACCGAAAACATGGGAAAGAATTTTTACTAGTTGTTTCTCAGACAAAGGACTATTATCTAGAGTACATTAAGAACTCAAAAAAAATCAACCCCTCTCAAATTTAGACCCTTCAAAAATGGGTATCTGAAATGAACAGACATTTTTCAGATGAAGAAGTAAAAGCAGTAAAGAAACATATGAAGAAGTTTTCAAAATTGCTAGTCATTCAAGAGATGTAAATGAAAATAGCACTGAGATTCCACCTCACACCATAAAGTATGGCTGCTATTGCAAAATTAACTAACAATAAATGCTGGCAAGGTTGTGGGGAGAAAGGAACCCTTCTCCACTTTTGGTGGGACTATAGGCTGATACAAATACTGTGGAGATTTCTTAAAAAACTAGTACTCAGAAGAAAACCAATAATAACAATTGCACCCAAATGGAATGCATATTTTTTAATATTGAAGCAATAACTCCATTTTTACCTTTTGAAATTTTGACTTTTTTGATATTTTCTACAAATAGAACTATATATATTTAGGTCAAACAGAGCTACAATGTTTAAAACCAAAGATATCAATGGATCCCTGAACAAAAATGTGTGATACTTTAAAAGAAATGAAACCTTAACACAAATGTATTTTAATAGTATTATGCTTCATGTGTAGCTGTTAGCTAAACTGAATCAAACTTGTAATGAGTTTATCAAGTTTATTTCTGTGAAATTGTGCTCTGTTATAAGGTTCCGTGTCTATTTCATTTATTTCCTCAGAATTGCTAAACATTATGTGCCTGAGGATTAAAAAAGCAAAAACAGGGCCGGGGAGTTAGCTCAGTGGTTCCTGCGCCTGTCTTGCAAGCGCAAGGACCCGGATTCGATCCCCGGTAACCACATACTATACTGGGCATGGAAACTCAGTCCCAGCAGCAACCAGTACCACATACCACAGTGCCAGGCGTGGTGGCTCACGCCTGTAATCCCAGCAATCGGGAGGCAGAGGCAGGAGGATTGCTGTGATTTGAATTTAAGGCTGAGCACAGGGCCAGCCTGAACCACAAAGCAAGACCCTGTCTCAAAAAACCTAGGAAAAAAAAAAAAAGCAAAAACATTTCTACTAAATTGTACAAACCTTTAAGACTAAAAAAAAAAAAGATTAAAACCATTATAAAGAAACTAATTTCTAAGCTGAATGAACATTTGTATAATAGATCTTGGACCAATTGTTTGTTTCCTAAGCTATATCATCATCTTGACAATGTTTGTTCTTTTATCTATTTAATTACTATATGGAAGTCATAAAGACAAATTTTACAATGCCACCCAACAAAAAAAACCCACAGAAAACAAAAAACTAGGACTTGAGGTTCTATTTGACCCAGCTATGCCCCACTAGGTATATACACAAAAGAACTAAAAGAATCATACCACAGCAATAAATGTACACCCATATTTATAGAAGCTCAGTTTGTGATAGATAAATCTTGGAAACAGCCCAAATGCCCATCAATGGGGAATGGATAGAGAAGATGTAGTTTTTCTATAAAATAAAATGTCACTCAGCTATAAAGAATGTTAAGTTTGAGTCATTTATACTCAAGTGGACGTACCTCAAAGACATACTCATAAGAGAAATAAATAGGACAGAGATGTGTAAGTGCCATATTTTTTCTCTAGTATGAAAAAAATCAAAGGTGGAAATGAGTGCCAAAATGTATGACAAGTAATGTGAAATAGGAAGAAAATACGCAAAAGGAAAAGGGAAAGGGTGGGTAGGGGAAAGTAAAGAAGGGAAAGAAATGGACTGGGGATTGAGCTCAGTGGTTCCAGTGCCTGTCTGGCAATAGAAAGGGCCCTGTCTTGCAAGACAGGCAAGTGAAAGGGCCCAGTTCGATCCCCCAGTAACCACATACAATACTGGGTGTGGACACTTACGCCCAACAGCAATCAGTACCACATACCATAGTGCCCGGCATGGTGGCTCACACCTACGATCCCAGTACTGGGGAGGCAGAGGCAGGAGGATTGCTGTGATGTGAGTTTGAGGCTGAGCTCAGGGCCAGCCTGAACTACAAAGCTAGACACTGTCTCAAACAAAAAAGAAAAAACTTGATAATGGGGGCCGGGGATATAGCTCAGTGGTTCCGGCGCCTGTCTTGCAAGCGCAAGGACCCAGGTTCGATCCCCGGTAACCACATACCTATACTGGGCGTGGAGACTCATGCCCAGCAGCAACCAGTACCACATACCACAGTGCCGGGCGTGGTGGCTCACGCCTGTAATCCCAGCACTCGGGAGGCAGAGGCAGGAGGATTGCTGTGATGTGAGTTGGAGGCTGAGCTCAGGGCCAGCCTGAACCACAAAGCAAGACCCTGTCTCAAAAAACCTTAAAAAAAAAAAAAAAAAACTTGATAATGTTAAAAAAAAAAAGAGGAAGCAAAGTTTATATATTATAGTGGACAGGGGTTGTAGGAAGGACAGGGGACAAGGGGATAATGAGAATCAAGATGTGTCATATACAAGTACAAATTCTCAATGTTAAATGTGATTTTACTGTATGTATAAAATGGGCCAATAAAATCAATTTTTGAAATAAAATCAGATTGTATTAAAGAAAGTCTCTACCTGGGCTCTGCATCCTATTTTCCCCTACCTCCTCAACACTACAGATCAACCCCTGACATTTTTATTTTCTCCCCTTATTCTATTTTCTCTCCTTTCTGTACATAAATGTGCTTAATTTTTTCACATTTCAAATCTCTACTACCTTCTAATTCTACCACTTTGGCAGGGGGCAATATTCAAGTTATACCTAAGTCCTTTTCTTCACTTCTTAATAATGTTTCTTAAAATTATCTATCTTCACTGATTCAAATTCTTCACTTACATGTTCCTTAATCTACCAGAATCCATTTTCTGCCTTCAGCCCTCCAGCCAGTCACCAACAAGGTCTCACTGCTTATTTGCTACCCTCCCAAGTTCAAACAAGCTTCAATTTCTGAAAATTCTTTATCTTCCTCTTACTTGCACAATTCCCCCTTTTCCATTCTCCTCCTTCCTTAGTTTAGGATCTTGTTCTCAAAACAATGATGATGCTAAGTAGTATAATAGTCTCAGGTTGTACTCATTTCTCTATTAGAGAGAATTCTCTACTCCTTTCTAATCCAGTCTTCTACTCTGCTTTGGAAGAAGCTAACTCAAAATCGACTATGGAACTTATCATTTCTACACTTAAAAATCATTTAAATGGCTCACTACAATTTTAAAAATAGGTAAAAACAACTTTGCACTTAACTCCTGTCAAGATGCACTCTCTGCCTACTATTCTGCTTTATTTTCCCCCTCACCAGACTGTTATAGGTAGGTAAGCAAGGTGGACATCTTGCAGGCAGTTAGACAGGCTGGCTCTCAAAGAGCCCACAGAGAAGAAGCCAACATGCAGGACAGGCAAAGAGACCTCCACCTAAAGGTTATCACTACAAAAGGAGAAAACTACCCTACCCACATGGGATAAACAGCAGTGACTGATTTCTAGGCAGGCATCAGTCTGATATTCTAGGTAGGAATAAACAACAGTACTTGATATTCTAAATAGGAACCAGTTTCCCAGCGTAGAGGACCAAGATCTTAATGTACCACCTCAGGAAGACTCTTGACCGAAAATCCTTATATGCTTGTTATGTGACTTGATTTCTCATTGGATCCCAGTTTAATCAGTATTACCTAAGCAACTATACTTGTAATCTTATTGATCACAGTTTTGTCCATTTTGTAATTTTTCACTGTCCCAATATTACCTAAGTGACAATGTTACTGGTTGACTATCATTTTGTCCCACCTTAAACCCACCTCACCTTGTAGCTTTTCTCCATTAAAAGACCCTGGGAAGCGAGATGAGTGGGTCTCCTACTTTCTCAAGTCTCTTTCTGTCTCTCTTAGGCAGAAGCTTTCTTTCTCAATAAAGTTCTTCCTACTTTTTAACTCCATCATTCCTGAAATTCATTCTTTGATTTTAGAGAACATGAATTCACGTTTCAGGTATCTAGCAGGGTGGGAACGAGGCTTGCTCCCTTGTATCAATATCACCAATGTATCTACACCCACAGACTGAACTACTGAGAAGAGACTTGTCCTTTATACAACATAGGGAAATTTTGCATCTGAACTGTCCAAGATGGCAGTCACTAACTATCAATGGCTCCTGAGCACTTGACATGTAGATCATTTTAAATTCTCACTTAATTCTAAAATTTAAATGTAAATGTCCATGGGGAGCTAGAGAATTTCTTAAGTCACACTTCTGTGACTTTACTATAGGAATTCCTCAGCCTATAATACTTTTATTTTTAAAACTAATTCATCTTATTCTAAACAAACTCTGTTTAACTCCTTCTTTGAATGGCCCTACTGTCTGATTTTGATACCCTTTTTCCATGTTCCCACAGGCAATAAAGACAGATAGATTAGATAGATAAGATAGACAGACAGACAGACAGACAGATAGAAAAACTAGGACCAG
Source organism: Petromus typicus (assembly GCA_004026965.1). NCBI lineage: Eukaryota > Metazoa > Chordata > Mammalia > Rodentia > Petromuridae > Petromus > Petromus typicus. Next base: position 2,061 of record PVIR01008818.1, on the reverse strand, counting down.
AGATGTAGCTCAGTGGCTCTGCACCTGCCTGGCAAGAGGAAGGTCCTGAATTAAATCCCTAGCACCAAAAAAAAAAAAAAAAAAGAAAGAAAGAAAAAAGAAACTTCTATCAGTAATTAAGATACCTGCTCATCCTGTAACTGAGAAGGTAAAATAGATCTTTTAAAATAATTTTTTTTAAGAAAGACTATCTTGATAACCTTCCTCTTACTGAGAAACTATACTGCCAACCCCCACAGCTGGGTCTGATGCCAAGAATTCAATACTTCTAGCCCTCTGAGTCAAAGCCAGGATAAATCTGTATATGAATATTTTCTAGCTTTTGTTCTGTTCCTTCTATAAATTAGAGTGCTTTTATTTCTGTTACTTATAGGGCACACTAACTGCCCTCTCAAATTGGCCAAACTGTAAATAAACTCATTTTTCCATTTTTATGGACTTTTCTCATATTTGAACTCAGAAACCAAGAGCTGATTCAGATTCAGGCCTGACCCAGCTCTGGTAGGTAACAATCCCATTCATTAGCATAAATCAGAACTTACCCCGAAGTAGGCATTTGATAAATGTTATGAGACCGATAGATACTCAAGAGTTTTCATTTAAATAGTTTTTAATCTCTAGCTAGTATCATAACTAAGAGCTATTTGGATTTTGTTGTTGCCATGTGGATGACTTTGGGGTCAGGGTACCTTTCAAGGACTTGTCAGAAAGAAATCAGCAGCGGAATAATTGTATGACACTATTAAAAACAAATAGCATGTTAGTCAGGAATGTAGGCACATGCCCATAATTCTAGCACTCAGGAGGCTGAACTACAAAAGAGGACCCTGACTCAAATTAAAAATAAAAGTAAAGAGCATGTTATATTAGAAAAGTATATGGATCAATCCTCCAAAATGAATTTATGCTAACCTTGGAAAGAAGATGGTTGATGAAATTATCTTGCCTTTAGTAGACTAAATTAAGTAAAAATAAAGTCTATCAAATCATTATATTTTCTAATCTCATTAAGTAGAAATTATAACTAAACATTCTTGCTTTCTTTATTGCCATACTTTTCTTTTTATTTCCACTTCAAATATTAACTTTTTTTTTTGTGACAGGGTCTCACTTTGTAGTTTAGGCTAGCCCTGAACTCACTATGTAGCCCAGGATAGCTTTCAACTCAGCAATCCTCCCGCCTCTGCCTCCCAAGTGCAGGGCTTAATAGGCACAAGTCACCACACTTGGCATTGTGGTATGTGGTTACCAGGGGTCAAACTCAGGACCTTGTACTTGCCAGGCAGATGCCACAACTACTGAGCTAAATTCCCAGCCCCTCAAGGCCTCCTAAAAAATGGTTTTCTCACAAAAGGTTTTGGCATTTAATCATGCCTATTAACTGGATGTAGTGACACATGCCTGTAATCCCAGCACTAAGGAGGCAGAGGCAGGACAATCACCTTGAGTTTGAGGCCAGCTTGGGCTACATAATCATTTCAGGGCCAGCCTGAACTACAAAGTAAGGTCCTGTTCCCCATAAATAAACAAACAAATAAACTACATAAATAAGTAGATGGTAGATAGATAGATAGATTAGAGAGAGAGAGAGAGAGAGAGAGAGAGAGGGAGAGAGAGAAATAACCATGTCTTACTGTCTCCCTCCAGCCTACCTCCTTTTACTGGAACTCACCTCTACTCTCTCCCCCAGTATCTAGCTAGCCTCTACTTTGTTCTCATCTTCCAAGGGTCCCTCATTCAACAAAACCCCAACAGCCACCAGTCAAAGCCAATTTCCAGCTCAGTATCACTCACTATTGGCCTTTCTTATTCTCATCCCTCAGTCACACATCACAAATTTCTTTATTCTTGCTCACCCACAAAGTTCTTGCCATTTGTTTCTCTACTATAAACTTTGCTCATAGTAATAACTAAAATTTATTTAGCGGAGTTAGGCTCTTTTCCCATATTAACACCACAGCCCTGAAAAAAAAAGATTAACCAGCTTTAGTTCCAGATGAAGACTTCCTGGCTCAGCTTTCTAACTGACTTATACAAAGCTGTGAGCAAGCAGAAGGGCCA
>PVIR01008817.1:0-55441 GCA_004026965.1 Petromus typicus | reverse complement strand
CAGGGTAGAACCTTGGATGGAGAATGGGAAAGGTGTATCCAAGAGATCGGTCCATCTTGCCATAGGACTCCGGTGAGGGAACGCTCATGTGGCAATACACATAGGAGCAATGGCTGCATATAATCTATTCTATTGACCTGTGCTTCTGCCAAGCGATTCTGAATTAGGCGGATAGCCGCTCGTCCCTCTGGAGTGAGGGACCGGGGTGAATCTAAAGCTGAATTCCCTTCCAAGATGGCAAATAGGGGTGCAAGCTCATGGTTAGTTATTTTCAGATAGGGACGAATCCAATTAATATCACCAAGTAACTTTTGGAAGTCATTCAACGTCTTAAGATGATCGAGGCGCAATTGAATTTTTAGAGGAGAAATAACATGTTCACACAGGCGTACGCCTAAGTACTGTTTGAGCTCTCCCTTTTGAATTTTGTCTGGGGGTATTTGGCGACCCCACTTCTTTAATTGATTCTGCAATTCTTCAAACACTATATCCAACAATTCTGAATCCTCAGCACAACACAGGAGATCATCCATATAATGATATAGAAGGATATCAGGGAATTTTACTCGAATGGGATGGAGGGCTTTAGCGACATACAGCTGACATAACGTCGGGCTATTAGCCATTCCTTGAGGGAGCACTACCCACTCATATCTAGAATCTGGCTGTGAATGATTTAGGGCAGGAATAGTGAAAGCAAAGCGCTTGATGTTATCTGGATGTAAAGGAATGGAAAAGAAGCAATCCTTAAGATCTACAATAAAGGACGGCCATCCCTTTGGGAGGGCTGAAACAAGCGGTAACCCTAACTGTAAGGCCCCCATGGGTCTCATAGTGGCATTGACAGCGCGCAAATCCTCTAACAGTCGCCACTTTCCTGATTTCTTTCTGATTACAAAAATGGGGGTGTTCCTGGGAGAAGTAGAGGGCCGTAAATGACCGGCAATGAGTTGTTCTGTTACTAAGTGGGCTGCTTCAAGTTTTTCTCGAGGGAGGGGCCACTGAGACACCCACACTGGTTCCCTGGACTTCCAATCAATTTTTATTGGCTCAGTGGCCCCTGCTGAAAACCCAGCCCATGCCTATCAGAACGCGACCGTTTTCCTTCCAGAGGGACTAGCTGTACCCGCCCTTGTCCCTCCGGTCCCAAACCGCCTTCCCTGGAATATCCTTGTCGACGCATAATTCCCCGAGCCTGCTCACTTTTTGTATGGGCTTTTCTAGAGGCACAAGATAGTTCTTCCCGCACTTCCTCTAACATTTGGGCTCCCTCCTCAACGGCAGTCCTGACTCGGGGTTGAGTCTCGGTCAGGCAGGCGCAAACAAGAGACCAGACAGGCAAGGTGCCTACTGGCAGAGGACTCTGCCGCTCAGCCTGCCGAAGATCGTTCCCCAAGGTCTCCCAGTGGGACAGCGTAAGAACACCACTCTCCAGAAACCAAGGGGAGACTTGTTCGACTGTCCGGAGAAATCCTCGCGCGGTTTTGGTCTTTAAGGGGGTGCCCCCAGCCATAAGCAATTCTCGTAAGGCCCCCTCCATCCTGACTCGTGAGGCCTCCGAACCCATGCTATATTTTATCTCCCCCTCTCACAGCCTTTGTTACACTCACCACCACTGGCCTGTAGGGCTCTCCTCAGGCCTTGAATTCGTCGCCCCTCCAGTGGACTTTCGATTCGCTGCGTCTCTCGCAGGCTTTAGATTCGCTGTGCTTCCCACAGGCTTTCGTGGCACTCCCAAGCGGAGTTCCGCTGCAGCTCCAATTATCACCTCTGATAGATTCCCGGGTTTCGGCACCACTTGTCGTCTCCGGTACCCCGGCCCGCGAGGAGAAAGGACACAACAACTTTTCCGTAGGCCATACTCACTTACTCCCTTTATTGTCTTCCGAGGGCCTGTATATATACATCTTTTCAGCCAATCAGCACACAGATCACGTATGCGGAAGAGAATGTTTAGCATGGGCACAATAGGGAACACGAGCGGAGCACGCAGCCAATCACGCTGAGACTCAGCAATCTGCATCCAATCAGTGGGACTTCCTCCAAGTTGTTTACCACAAGGTATCAGAAGGTATCAGGTGACAGGCGCCATGTTTGGGTGTGATGGGGGTGGGGGGGAAGAACTCCCGGGCCCTGGGTCGTTCCCTACACCAAGGCATAGTGGCATGGCAGGTTGGCACTGTAGAGGAGAAACAGTTCATAGTGGGTAGAGCGTAGCAAAGAAATAAGGGACAACCATAGCTCTTTCTATCCCTTATATATTATCCATGCTACTTAGGATGGCTAGCACCCAATCCAGTCTCTGATGGATGGACATTTGGGCTATTTTCAAGATCTAGGTAGTACAAACTATGCTGCTATAAATATGGGTGCACATATGTTGCTGTGGTAAGATACTTTTAATTCTTTTGTGAATATATCTAACAGGGATATAGCAGGCTCAAGTAGGACCTCTAATGCTAGTTTTCTGAGAAATCTCCACACTGATTTCCACAGTGGTTGCATAAGTCTACAATCCCACCAACAGTGGAAAAGCTTCCTTTCTTTCCATAGCTGTGCCAATATTTGTTGTTGGTTGATTTCCTGATAGCAGCCATTCTCTGTGAGGAGAGGTGGAATCTCAGTATTGTTTTTATCTGCATTTCTTGAATGGCCAATGATGATGAACATTTCTTCACATGTTAATTTGCTGCTTTTACGTCTTCTGAAAAATGTTTGTTCATTTCAGATGCCCATTTTTGAATTGGGTCTTTAAATTTGAGGAGTCTGATTTTTAAAAATATATACTAGGTAGTAGACTTTGTCTGAGAAACAGCTGGTAAAATTTTTTTCCTAAATTGTAGGCTGTCATTTTGCTGTGTTGGTGATTTCTCTTGCTGAGCAGAAGCTTTTTAATAAGATGAATTGCAGGGCCGGGAATTTAGCTTAGTGGTTCCGGCGCCTGTTTTGCAAGCACAAGGACCCGGGATGTGGATCCTAGGTAACCACATACAATACTGGGTGTGGAGACTCACGCCCAGCAGCAATCAGTACCACATACCACAGTGCCAGGTGTGGTGGCTCACGTCTGTAATCCCAGTATTCGGGAGGCAGAGGCAGGAGGATTACTGTGATGTGAGTTTGAGGCTGAGCTCAGAGCCAGACTGAACAGCAAAGCAACACCCTGTCTCAAAAAAAAAGATGAAATGCATTGCTGATTTCTTCTGCTAGTTCCTGTGAAGCTGGAATTTTGTTCACAAAGTCTTTGCCTATGCCATTGTCTCCAGGAGTTCTACCTAACCTATCTCGCAGCAGGTTTAGTGTTTCTGTTTTAATATTTAGGTCTGTAATCATAATCATGTCTATTTTGGATTCTTTATGGTTCACTTATTTATTTGTTAAATTTTTTTTGACCTTATTTGGAAAGCTTCCTGTTATTATTACAGAAAGCAGGATTTTTATGCCATTTGTGCAATCTTATTTTTCACGAATTCCAATTAATCCTAGTCTCCTTTGCATTATATAAGAACTACTGAATGCATTTTTCATACCTTCTTATTGTCTTTAAGTTTCTGTCATTAACTGGTCACTGAAAACGTCCCTGTCTTCTAATTCTGATGTGGTTCCCATATTGGGTTTTTTTCCCACGGCCTATACTTTTGATAGAATTTCTAATCAACTGAATTTCTAGTTGGAGCCTTTTCATGGACTCTAATTTTTTTACACTGAGTCATTAATATTTTGCATCATGTTATTGAGTTCTGGTAGCTTTTTCATAGTGTCTTCTTAGGCTTGCTGATTATTTGGCCCAATATCTTTTTACTTAGGTGGTTTTCCAAATGCCTTACTGCTCTGTTTTGTTATCTCCCCTCATACCGTTTTGAGTAACTCAGGAGTATGTTTGAGTTTCCACCCCCTTCGCTGCCCCGTGCATAGGCGCTGGAGAACTCTGGAGTTTTGGGGGCATTTTACTGGCTTGGCTTTTCATGCTTGTATTTATTTGTTTTGTGTTCAGGCTGTGGGTTTATGGTAGTGGAAAGCTTCTCTAGTGTGGAGACTCTTCAGTTAATATCTAACTTTTCAGTGGTGTCCTCTGGGCATGGCTGTTGACCTTTGTTTCTGGTCCAGGATCCAACCATCCTTGTGTGTTTGGGAGAGGAGGCTACAGTGTATTTGGTCCAGTCCAGTACTTAGTTCTCCAGGAATGGGACCCAGTATTGCTGGGGAATCCACATACTGGCATGCCAAGAAACCCAATCAAAGGCAATAGCTATGTTACCTTGGCTATAATAATAAGATTATCTGGGGCTGGGGATTTAGCTCAGTGGTTCCAGCACCTGTCTTGCAAGTGCAAAGACCTGTGTTCATTCCTTCAGTAACCACATAAAAATACTGGGTGTGGATACTCACGCCCAGCAGCAATCAGTGCCACATACCACAGTGCCGGGCGTGGTGGCTCACGCCGTAGCCCCAGCACTCGGGAGGCAGAGGCAGGAGGATTGCTGTGATGTGAGTTTGAGGCTGAGCTCAGGGCCAGCCTGAACTACAAAGCAAGACCCTGTCTGAAAAAAAAAAAATCAGTTATAGTGAGAAATACAAACTGAATATTGACACCCTAAGGACCAATTATATACCACCCAGAATGTAGAAAGGAGGTTTATAATTATAATAGGAATACTAAGATAAACCAATTATTTTATTTTATTTTTATTTTTTTATGATTTTTAAGACAGAGTTTCACTTTGTACTTCAGGCTGGCCCTGAGCTCAGCCTCACACTCAGCAATCCTCCTGCCTCTGCCTCTCAAGTGCTGGGATTACAGGCGTGAGCCACCATGCCTGGCACTGTGGTATGTGGTGCTTGCAAGACAGGTGCCAGAACCACTGAGCTAAATCCCTGGCCCTTCTTTTAGATTTTTTTAAAAATCTCTTTATTGTGAAATGGGTACATTTTATATATATATCATGATCACATTCCACATTGACAATTTGTACCAGTATACTACATGATCTGATTCTCATTTTTACCCATTCCCCTAACCCCCCTACAACCCCACTCCCTATATACATAAGCTTGTTTATTCTTTCTTTCTTTTTTTCTTTCTCTTTCTTTCTTCTTTTAGATTTTTTTTTTTTTTTTTGAGACAAGGTCTCCCTTTGTAGTTCAGGCTGGCCCCAAACTCACCATGTAGCCCAGGCTGGCCTCGAACCAGCAATCCTGCTGCCTCTGCCTCCTGAGTGATGGGATTAGAGGCATGAGCCAGCACCCCTGGCTGCATTGTTTCTAAGATCTGCAGTTTTGAATCTCAGCTGGTCACAATTTTCTCCCCCTCAGTTTCGTGCCTATGGGTTTGTGATGTGCCCCTTCTGCGTCAGAGGCCCCTCTGTTCTTTTTTTTTTTTTTGAGACAAGGTCTCGCTTTGCAGGCTGGCCCTGAGCTCAGCCTCAAACTCACTTCACAGCAATCCTCCTGCCTCTCCCTCCCGAGTGCTGGGATTACAGGCGTGAGCCACCATGCCCAGCACTGTGGTGTGTGGTATTGACTGCTGCTGGGCGTGAGTCTCCACACCCAGTATTATATGTGGTTGCCGGGGGATCGAACCCAGGTCCTAGCGCTTGCAAGACAAGCACTGGAACCACTGAGCTAAATCCCCGGCCCGGCCCCTCTGTTCTTTAATCCCAGCCTCTGGTCACTGTCTAGGCCAAGATGTGTATTTGGTCCCCTTGATAGATGGGAAATGTAACTGGCCCTCTGTTCTCTCCTGGATGGAGGCCTCAGGGCAGGGTTTCAAGTGGACTTACATTTAATGACAGCAGTCATAGGGTCTGGTTGCTCCTTTCCTTCTCTGGGTGTTGTCCTCATCCAGGCTCATGCTGGTTTGTTAGTTCTGTGCTGCCCTGTGTCAAGGGGAACCAAAATGGACGGTCTTGCCCTTGTGTTTGGGGAATGTTTGTATGCTCAACAGACTTGCATGGTCACATTGCAGAAAGGGCATCACCTACAAGTGTATTTCTCCAAGGCAGTGGTGCTGGGTACATCTGACTTGGTATCTACAGGGAGAGAAGAGAGAGAGGACAGTCAGCTCTTCAGATCCACAGGCTCCACATCTGTGGACTCAATGAACTTTGATCAAAAATATATAAAAAACAATTGTATGGATTGAATGTGTTCAGAATTTTTTTTTTTTTGGTCATTGTTTCCTAAATAATACAACTATGTATATAAAATTTACTAGGCGTTCTAAATAATCTAGAGATAATTTAAAGTTCATGGGAAAGTGCATGTATATTGTATATAAATTCTACCTCATTTTATAAAGGAACTTGAGTATTTGAGTTCGGGCTGCCAGTTGGGTTTGTTGAAGGTCTGTGGGGGTCCTGGAACACGTGTCTTATATACTAAAGGTTGGCTGACTGGAGAGTGGAAAATTCAGAAGAGGTCAGAGGTGATGGGTTGGGACTTTTCCCCATCTTGGGTGTGTCTGAGCAAGCACCTACATGCAAGGTGGATGCTAGCTATGCTCTCAGCAGTAGAAGAGTAATTCATAAACCAGGCGATCTTCTTTTCTTACACTTTGAAAATCCCACCTTAATTGTGTGCACCTTATGATTACAGACCATTAGAGGCTATTAGCAAATGAACTATGAGATTTCTATCGTGAAACGCAAACTCTCTTGTGAAATGTAAACCTAGGTTTCACATATTAATTGCTTCTAATTAAGGAAGAACATTTTAGCCAATTAGCTTTAGGAATTTAAGTGTAATCAGGAGAATTCAGAGATTTGCTAATTACTTCCCCTAGTGTAGCTATTTGCCTATAGCACCAACACCCATTGTGTACTCATGGTGATACCTGACTGCACAAATGCCCACTGTGTGTCCCTGGGCAGTTGCACAAATGCCCACTGTATGTCCCTGGGCAGTCCCCAGAAACTCTTTTGCTGTTGTAGGTATATGGACAACATTCCTTTGAAATGAATACGTAAAACAAATGGGGGAAAATGAGGAACATACCAGAGTGATCAATTATCAGGCTAGTTCAGAGACTCAGGTCTTCCATCTGACCTGATAGCTGACTGTCTTGGGTAACAGGAGGAGGTAACTCCTGTCCCTCTCCAGGTTTCAAGATGGCGGCCGTCTCCTAAGTGTTGACCCTCCATGACTCATGAGGAACTTATGTGGTCCCTAGAGCCTTCTGTGATGCCAGACCAGGCAAGAGCTGCATGAAAAAGCAAATAGATCCTCTGTTAGAAGCCCGAGTGCACTGTCCCAGTTCAGGCTGCTAGGTGGGTTTGTTGAAGGTCTTCGCCCATCTCTTGGCATTAATACACTTGCTCTTTGTACTTCGTCCCTTATTCTGAGTCCTCCTTGGTTTGGGTGGTGCAGATGTCTTTCCAACAGCATCGGGCTTATTTTCCAGACTAAACTGCTCCTTTCTCAGGGCTAGCTGTTCTCTCTTAATCCGCAGCAGAGAACCTTTTGCTCTTCCCTGTTCCTGCCCCATCTTGCTTCTCCTCTAGCTGCAAAGAGGCCCTTGACACAAGTTGACCTACTGCTGCTGCTGACTGAACTCGGTAATTACAAAGACGATGCTTTTGGCATCTTGACGTGGGCTGAATGTGGCAGTCTTGTTATTATAAAATAGCCCTCAAGTCAGAACTTGCTCATCAACCCAGCCATCTACATGATTTTTTTTTTTTACTCCTTTATAAAACAGGATATTATCTACCACTCCCCTCTTTCTACGAGCAAATAAGTGGTTGTCGGTTGTGTGTTGACAAAGGTATTTCCTGCATTTGTTTTCTTGTGAAAAACTTGACTTGGCTCTGATATCCTCAGCCTCAAGTCCTCGTATCTTGCAGATACGAGGTGGATGAATCAAGATAATACTTTCTAGGAAAACGAAATGGAAAGGGGCCCCACATGGCAGGGTTATCTGTTCCGGAAGAGAGGGTTCCATACTGAAGTCTGACTCTACCATGTCTACGACACTGGTTCTTTCTGTAGCGCCCGTCAGATGCAAAGCTTTGTTCCTCTTCCTTTAAGAAAGGGAATTCCTCCAAGTCATGAATCAGTCATAACAAAAAATGCTCTACTGTGTAGAAAGGAAGTCCACCCCGCGGTCATGCCAAACCCATACTTCTTAATAACAGAGCCTTGGATCCCTTTGAGTCTCACTGGGTTCCTAAGAGGCCAGAATATCCCTTCCAGACCTTGTGATGGCCGTAGTTCTAATTTCCTGGCAGGAAACTTATGTGAAAAAAAGGGTATCCAATACCCCCTTCTATCATGCCAATGTGAATGATTTAAGCAGGCTTGTGTTTGAGGCATGTTCCTATTACGTTCAGCCTTCATTGATAGTAATTAAAGCTTGGCACATATTATTTTCAGATGATTTCACTTCTTTTGGGGAGGTCAGTCATCAGTTACCAAAAATGAAAACACCTGCCTTTACAACAGCGTTGGCTGCTGCCTGAAATGTAAGTTTGGCCCACAGCTTTCCTGGAGCTGTGAGTCTATCGCACCAAAAAGGCGAGGAGGGAGGTGTTAAGACTGACAGAAGTTCTGCGTCAAATGTGATTTGGGACACAGATCTAATTAACACTTCTCCGGGCCAACATGACGAGAAACTGGTAACTTACTTAGCTGTTTATCACTTAAAAAATACAAAGCTTGATGGTAACAAATGGTCATTTTGATGGTAGAAAGTATGTCTCAGAGGAAACTCCCAACTTGAGTCCTAATGAATGAATATTGATCATTCTGAGACTTAGGGAGAACATATTCTCCAAAAAGTGAATGAACCAAGTTAAGTAACATGTGAAATTCACCACTATGGGGCCCAAGAGTAGATGGCTGACTATCTCTCAAAGAGATAAGAAGATGAGTCTGTAAAGACATAAAACTGTTTTACCAATGTATTTTTTTTCTAGGTATTCATTAAGGATATTGTATGGATTCCTTGGCTGAAGTTCATTGTATTTCCTCATATGCCTCCAAAGAGGATGTTAAAGTATCAAACAACCCTAGCAACCCTGCTGTTTTGTCCAAAGGGGCTTTGTCACCTTGGCAATGGACTCATGTTCCAGAGTGGACAGTGGAACCACGACTCAGTGCCATGTATCCAGAAGAGGTTGTTCCCAGACTTCCACTCTGTGAAACAGATCTCATCCAATTCCAGTCTCTCAACTTTCAGATGTCTGTGAGGGACCTTCATCGTCTTTAATTGACACCATAAGTTTCTGAAGTTTCAAAGGGAGGCTAGGGCAGGAAGGGCTGAAGAGGGTTCTGCCCTGGCACGGTCCCTGCCCTCCTGTTAGGTCACAGCCCACACCCTCTGCCTCCCAGCCATGGCAGGGCACTAAAGGGAATTCCTCTCCCCAACACAAACGCAAAGTTCACAGGTCTCGACTCTTTCCCACAGAGGAACATGTGTTTCTGTGGAAAGACCACACAGAAGAGTCAAGATCCCTCTGTTGTTTCCAGAATCTGGCCTGCATTGGCAGGGCAGCCTGAGTCAAATTAGAGAACCGTGGCCACATTCGGCTGGAAGGAATTTAGAGACTGCCTTGTTGGTGCAGCAGAACCGCCAGGACTGCTCGTTAAAGCAGATTCCTCGGCCTCACTCCCAGAGACTGATTTAGTAGGTCTGGGGCGGGAAGATTCTGGCTTTTCCAGCAAGCTTCCAAGGCATGCTGATTCACAGACCACACTTGAGTAGTGCTGGCCTCTGCTAAATTGTCTTAAGATGGATTGGCAGGCTTCTGCTTACTAGTGAATATTTCAGGGCCTGCAGGACAATCAGCCTTGTGTTGCAATGTCACAGTCCTGCCATGATAGCGTGAGAGCAGTCACGGACAACTGAAGGTAAATGGACATGCTGTCTTTTGACAAATCTGTACAAAAACACGTGGCTGTGGTCGGCTGACTCCTCTCTGGAGGACTCGCCACCTGCTTAAGAGTAATTTGGGGCCTCAGGTTCTCACCACTCCTCATTTACAGCTGAAAATTGAGAATGATATTTCTGGTATTTTTCTCCATTCCTATGATGAAGTCCTACTGATTAAGCACTCGGCAAAAAATATCTTGTGTCTGGTTCTATCACTCATTATTAACTGGGCAGTTTTGAATTGTAAGAGACAAAACCAAAGGGGTAATTGAGTGAGTGACTTTCTTGGTGTCCAAAAATAAAAACACAGAACTGTATGAATTAGTTCACAGACTAAGAAAGTTCACAAGATGAAACTACAAATTATACAATGGCTTGGAAAGACAGCCTTTGTCAAGTATTTTAAGGAAAAAAACATTCTATAAACAAAGACATACCCAAGAAGTTATATTATTTTTATTCATGTTAGAATTTCTATCAGTGTTTGAACATTAATATTTAGAGAGTTTGTACATTTTCACCTTCCAAGGTACAAGATGAGAACCGTACTAGGTCACAAATGGTAACTAATAACATTTCACAATCACGAGTACCCACGTGCGCTCACTCTCTTAACACTGTTAGACATTTATTCTCCTTGCTGTAATTTACAGTGAAAAGTGGCCCCACTTATGTCTCAGCAAAGTTCCAGACATTATGGATTCATCACATATAAATTCTTTAAAAATATACTTCTGTCAAAAGACTTGATGACTACTATGTACACTACAAAAATAAATTTTCATATAAATAAATTATATGGCATACTTTTTATCTTTGTAATTGAAATGACACAAACTCTTCTCCACCCAAATCGGCAGACAACAAGACCCAGTTTGAATATTTCCTTTAAAATCCTTACACTAAAACGTACTATGAGTCCTTAATGTAAATGTTATATACTCTGAACTATTTAACATTAGTAAGCACTCTATACAAATAAAAATTCTGTTCAAAAGTAAAACATAGCTGTAATAGTGTTTCCAATAGAAATAAAATCCCTGCATTTCTGTTATAAACTGGCATGACAAATACTGTAGGAAAAACATTCTTATGATACAAAATTATAAATATCAGCAAAGATCTTTTTTCAAAATTAAAACATCCAAATGAACAAACAAGACAAGACAAAATAAATCTACAAAGAATGAAAGAAAAAGGGAGAGGAGAGACAGACAGAGGAAAGAGGTGGTCTACCTTCCTCGGCCATTGTTGACTCATGGAAAGTTCTAGACTGTACAGAAACCAAGGGGGCTCACGGGCTCCGCGTGGAAAGGAGGGCCACACTGGGAGGCGCAGGCCAGCTGGCTTTAGAAGTCTGCAACTCTCCCTTCACCTCAGGATGTTTTCTGAGCACAGCCTGTGTTAGCTGGCAGACAGTGTGGCTGACAAGAAAGGCACCAAGACCATAGCAGCTGGGTGGTCAGGGTCCCAGCGTAGTAACACATATACCTGGCAGACACAGGTAGCTTCCAATTAGTACCTTATAGTGTTGGGGTGGATTGTAAGGCCTAAGGTCGCTAAACTGCTGGTACCACTGGGGGTCAATTGCCTCTCCTAAGACTTTCCTCGTAGCTGCCACGGAGGGCTCCTCACAGTGGCTGACGCTCTAGTGGGCGCTGGATCCTTTCCCCCGAGACAAGTTGGCAGTGCGTATGCTGAGTCAGACCAGAGGTGAGGGAGCCCAGATCACAGAGCAGAATAGAATCCACACAGAAGCAAGCCTTGAAAACATAACACCTGGTCGAGATCTATCTCCATCTACATTCTTCCACTCGGTGTATGCAATGGGCAGAACCTGCTCTTCAACACATGTCACAGTGAGAAAACATGGAGAATGGAAGGAGACTAAGTTTGACCTGTTCCGGAAGTAGGCACCTAACAAGGACACAGTGAGAACAGTTCTCAGCAGCTCACAGCCCCACAGAACTTCTGACTCGGTATGACCAGGCCACAAGCTCACCATTCATGTTTTATAAAAGACACGAAAAGATCCAGGCAGGCCCAACCAGCTGTTCAATTTAGGAAGAGTTGACCTCTGAGCTTACTGTGGACCAAGAATATACCCAACAAGTTTTCCTACTTATAGCAGAGCTGTGGGGGAGTGTGTGTGTGTGTGTGTGTGTGTGTGTGTGTGTGTGTGTGTGTGTACGTGTACACTCAGCATATATCTCACAGCCCAGCAAGAACCTCCACCTCTGCATGCCACCTAATTCTTTACCACCAATGACGGCCGTCGGTTCTGTACCCTGAGATTCCAACACCGTCACAAAGATGCACATGAAGGGATTTCTTTTCTCTGAAGCACAAGGTGGGCATCTGAAGGGTCACCAAGGACCTTGAGAGACAACAGACAGGAAGCAAATCTACTTGCTGTCGGACCATTTCCAGAGAAGGGGCACGTTGTTTGGGGTCAGCCTCCCCCAGCATGAAGCCATAAAGATATCATGGTTCTTTCGGCCTGACTGGGTCAGAGCTTGCTAGCATAAAAGACAGCAAGAAAAACTAACAAGATCAAAAAACAAAACAAAACAAAATCACAGTACAGTACGTTGGGAAATCACACACAAGTTCACACACACTGCCAAACCAGAGAGCCACATGCACTACCCCTAGAGAAGCCACTGGGTTCAACCTGCTTTCTTCATCTCTGCTCATTAAACAACAAAAATTATCACGCATAGCGTGTTTGAAAGTTAACAGTAACATTTCATACTACCACAGGGTTGTGATATGCAAATTTAAAATATTTTAACAGAAACTTTACAAAATAATCCTATTACATAAGCAATATTTGCATAGAATTATACAGGTAAATTATACAATATTTAAGCAGCAGCAACATATGCTGGACATTTCAGACTAAAGTTAAGCTTGGTTGTGGCACAGAGCCCAATCAATGTACAGAGAGGGAGAGGCCCTCCTTCGGGGCCCCCACTCTGGGGTTGGAGTGGGGGGGCTCTAGGCCTTGCTACTTTATATCCTTTCCTCCTATATTACACATGTGTACATCTCTTAAATATTTATAGAAATATTTAACAAAATAATACAGTCGGTTACAGTAACAATGATCTGCTCTTCTGGGCAGCACATCTTGTCCGAGTAACTCCAAGCAGTTCTGAGGAGGGGTTGGGGGTTGGGGGTTGGGGGTTTCCAATCTTTGGCCTCTTTGCTTCAGATTTTAATCACCCTTTAAAAAACAAAAAAAGGAAGTTGAACTGAGTAAAAGGTGTATTTTAAGCCGGTACTTACAAAAACAAGCCACAGAGATCTGTGGTGTCAGAAATCAACAGAGGACGGGGCTGCGAGAGGTGATGTGGGGACCCCGGGCTGTGCCCGTCATATCCAGACAGTAGCCAGCTCACAAGGCTCAACTTAGTAGAGGGTTTCTGCCTGTCACAGTGGGCTGTAGAGGGCCCTGAACGCATCTATTCTGATATTCTGGCCTTGCGATCTCGACCTTTCGTGGAACAGCACCTATGTATCTGCAGTGAGACTGCAATGAACACTGGGACAGGACACGTGACATAGTTGGGGCCTTTGGGAAACTGCACTGACCCTTAACAGGTTCCTGCTCTGGAACTGGCCTGGCTCCTTAGGATGCAGCCTGGACACAACGGTATTGCTATAGGGAGGAGAGGTCCCTGGGGTACAGCTGTTTCACACCACTGCCCTGGGCGCTAGTGACACATCCCAGAGGGGCCCTGCCCCCACGCACCTCAGCCAGAGCTGCCTCCCCAGGGTCTCTCCTCGCAGTCCACGTCCTGCAGCTCTATGACTTCTACCTTTGAGTCTCTCCTCTCGCACCGGACGTGAAAAGGCACGTGGGGGTCCTCAAACAGCCCGTGGTCAGTCTCAGGGTAGCCCTCATAACCTGGGCAGGGCCCCCCTCGAGGGTTCTGCCCGGGCCCTGGTGGGGGGTGTACAGCCACAGTCACGGAAGCAGAAGCTGTCACCGTGGTGATGGGCTGGCAGTAGCCAGGCATGGTGCTGCCTGGGGCTGTGGGTGCGGGGTTCCGAGGTCGGGTCCCCCGGGGACCAGCACGGTCCCTGTTGCTGGGGCCAGAATGCCCTTCAGTAGAAATTTCAAAAGCGTCTCTGCGCGGTTTGTAGGGAGGCGGCCGCAAGCCTTCTCTGGGGGGGTCCCGGCGAGGCTGCTGGCTTTGCCGTCCGGGGGGCAGGGACCCGGAGTCCATGCGAGGATGCAGTCGAGGGTTCGTGGGTGGGGGGCGCCTTGATTCAGGGTGGACCACCTACCGAGAGAAGGGGCAGGTTAACACACAGGCTGGCAGGGCGTGACCCCAGGCATGGCCTCCTCCGTTCTACCCCTGCTTCTTAGCTCTGACCAAGCCGCCAGCCAATGTCAGGATCCACAAAACCCCAAAGCCAGCCTATCCAGCAGCAAAACAGGATGTTGGCCGGACCGTCTATGTGGCTATTTTAGTTTACAGTCACGAATTCAGAATCCAGCTCCTTGGCCACACGAGTGACATCTCGAGTGGCCCTCTGTGCTTGGACTGGTGGGCAGAGAGCATTTCTATCAGTGACGAAAGGTCTGCCAGGCAGCGCTGCTGTTAGATTGTTAGGAATCTGGTTTCTGGGTTTCTGTACAAAGCATGAAGCAACACAGTGGCCACATCAATCAAAAGGACCGTGACCAACTTCAAAGTCGTTCAGCTTGTACCTATTTTCAGGCCCCCGCTGAACAAAACCAGACTCACAGTGCAGCGCAGCAGGCACCGTTGCGGGGGGCACAAGGGGGACAATTTAGGTTATTTGGTTGGCCCCTCTCTCTTTCATGCAAGGGCTGCTCTGGCCCAGGACTGCAATACCCATTTCCTGGAGGAATGGCGGGGGGCCTCCCAGAGCAACATGAGCCTCCGAACTGACCTCCCTTGGCTTTTCAGGGCTGAGTTCTCACTAGAGGGGTGAGGTGGGGGCATCCTGGAAGGACAGGATGGAACAATTGGCCCCCAGGATCCCCATGACCTCCCGGAATTACTGCAGGTGAGAACTCTGCAATGGTTCTCAGCAGCTCACAACCACCTGGAAGAGGCGCTTACAGCCACAAATGCTTATGGAAAAGTCTTAAAACAATAATTAAAATAACTTGATTCCTAGGACAATCAAGGGTAAGAGATTAAAAAATAACTTCTGATGAGAATAAAAATACCATTACAATGAAGTATCATTCTCAAAAGATATGTGGCTTAAAAATGGGAAGGAAAAAAATGCAAGTAATGCTTTATTTCTGACCCGAAGCCCCGAGTATACTCATGCTAAACAAAAGATATATTAATGCTTTTATCTTTCTTGTGGTATGTGGAACTGAACCCAGGGCTTTGTGCAGACTAGCCAACTACTAGCAGCCTAAGCCCTTATGCTAATACTTGGCCCCTGCCTGTTCTGATCCAGGGGCTTGAGACATAAGATAGCATTTTTATTTATTTGAGACAGGGTCTCACTTTGTAGTTCAAGCTGGCCCTGAGCTCACTATGTAGCCCAGGTAAGCCTCAAACTCATAGCAATCCTCCTGCCTCTGCCTCCTGAGTGCTGGGATTACAAGCATGAGCCACCACACCTGGCATTGTGGTATGCGGTGCTGATGGCTGGTGGGCGTGCCACCACTTGCTGTAAATGGTCACCAGGGATGAACTTGGGACCTTGTGCTTGCAAGGCAGGTGCCGGAACCACCAAGCTAAATCCTTGGTCCAAGACGGCATTTTTAGAGCAGATGAATCAAATACTGTCAAGTGCGTGTGATCTGCCCTGGCCCATAGTTTCTTTGGCACCCTCCTCTTAGTACAACAGCTTGGCTATTGCAGCAAGCAAGGAGTCCTTGGACCACCTAGCTCACTGCCATGGTGGGAAAGACCCCAGAGGGACTCACAGTGGAACGGGCGAAGACAGGGTTTTCTGTGGCTTCCACAATGACGTGGTGGGCAGGACCCCCTGTGCCCTGCTGTGCCTCATAGTGCCGAAGCTCCTCGCTGAGGCCTGACACGGTCGTCTGAGAACTGTACTCTGAGTCGGAGGAGTCAGACCCATTGGTCACGTGACTGGGAGGAACTGCGAAGCGGACCACGCTGGGGGGCGGCTCCGGGGAAGGGGTAGACAGTCGGTTCAGGCCGTTTGCTGGAGACACCTATTTAACCGTATTAAACAGTTATTGTCCATTTACGTGTTCAAAGTTCAAAATAAGTTTTATATGGGGGACTCTGTCCTCTGTCCTGGAACCCCACACACTTCACTTAATTTTCTACCCATAATCCACCATCTGGGCGATCCTGAGATCCCACAGCTTGAGTGAAAGGTTGCTCTCTGCTTTTTGCACGAGAAAAGCAAGATAGGCACCCTTCTTTTTTGTTAAGTCTAAAAATATTCCTCTTGAGGGAAAAGTCCATCTTTACATAAATCTGTAAGACTCAGGCTGATGGGTTTAAACCAAAGCAAAGCCAATCCTACACTCCTCAAAGCTACTAAAAAAGGAAGAGGGAAAATGCCATTAACATTATATGTTTGTGGAAAAAAGTAAGCAGTCACCAAATGTACATATACCTAAAGACCTCAATTAAGAGTGGCTCTGGGAGAAGAAGCATTCAGATGGCCTCTGGAGAGGACATTATGCCCAGCATAATTACTGACCTCAGGATATGGTCCAAAGAGAGACAAAAGGACCGGGAGCAAAACCAGCCCATTGAGGACACCCAGGATGGTGAGGATTGCCAGCACAGCAAAGAAGTACCTGCAAGATAAAGGAAACAAGAAACCTTCAATGTGACAAAAGCAATCACGCTCCCCTTCCAGTGTCTGGAATATCACAGCATTACACACCTCCAAATTAATGAGCCCAGCCCCCTGGAAAGATGGTCATAATAAAACTACGGTTTAAATCCAACAACTCGAGATGAGCTTTTGTGTTGTTGTTTTTTACCTTATGACTGAGGACTACATTCCACAACCCTCAAAATGTTAAAAAGAGTTCATGAAGGGAAGAAAAACAATTAAGTTTGTTAATTTGTTGAAATCTTGTGGCATGTAGTGTTATTTATGAATGTGCTACACAGGCACAAAAATATGGAATGTGGATTGAATGGCTGAGCAAAGTGAAAGTACAAATACAATGCCGAGGGGCCCTGCTCATGAAAACCCAGCAGAAGCAAACAAATGAAGTGAAGGGTGTAGAATTTAAACAATTTGGCCCAGGAGGAAAAGCAGCCCACTTCTTGCAGCCAGCTAATCCACTGTGAAATGCTTCGGCCTCTTACGGCAGAATCTCTAATTAAGTCTCCAGTGTAGCAGGTAAGGCTTTCGCTGGACTTTTCATTCATCACAACTCTCTGCCCAAGAATTCTGTGAGTTCCAGTTTTACCGACTAGCTTGGAACGGCAACCTTTTTAGAACACAGGAACCAGCTCTCTGCAGAGAAAATGCTGGCCATTCTGCAAGGAGCCCTGGCATTGTGCTGGGCGAGAGTGCTCCACAATGGGGGGGCCGCTCTGCGGGCCAATCTTTTGTTGAACAATTTAGCATCTCTGAATACTCTTGTTTTGCGTCAGCCAATTCAATCAGAAAGGCTGCAGCGCCATGGCAGGAGAGGAGAGTTCTGCTTTCCCACCACTGAGAGCTAGGGTCTGGGATCCCTCAACGCATACCAAGGTAAACCTGTCAGCCAGGGAAGGCCCCATCAACACACCGCATGGTCAGAGGGCCAAGCATCTACACGAGGAGGATGCTTTCTGGAACTAATGATTTCTAGGCTTTGATGGAAGTGGGATGGGCTGGGGAAGAGGCTCAGGATGTCCTGGGAAGAGGGAGGGCACAATAGCGACCCGTTAATGGTCTGCTGGATCATAAAACAGAACAGGCACCCGACTTCGCCATGTCTATATATGTTTCGACATTAGATGAGAGAATCCCTATTAAAATACAAATACCTTCCAGCTATTATAAACACTAGAAACTTCTGAGCTGCATTAATTACACAAACAAACCAAAAAAACCCCCACAAAACCAAGCAGCCCCGTGTCTTACACTAATGTAAACTGCTGGAAATTTCAGCCAAGGCATATATCAGCGGCAGGCATTAAGATATTTGCATCCCATCCATCTAACTGTAGCATAAACAGACCAATTAGATTTCTGACGGCTCTGTGTATACAATGTCTGCTCACTTATTCCATTTCAGAGAGAGCTCTATCAGGGTGACACATCCTGGTTGAGAGGAAGCTCTTTCGAAGTACTTGAAACAAGCATGCTAATATCTCTGGGTGGGAACAGGCTGCTCAGGATTAAATGAGAACTGGGGTTCTGTCCCCGAGTCCCAGCTGGGTCCTCTACTTCAGGCTGTTTCCTTCCAGTGTTTCCCACAGTCTCCTAGCCACACCTCACTGGTGTGGAACTTCTGACCTTGCTAC
Organism: Petromus typicus; assembly: GCA_004026965.1. NCBI lineage: Eukaryota > Metazoa > Chordata > Mammalia > Rodentia > Petromuridae > Petromus > Petromus typicus. The sequence goes on along the minus strand of PVIR01008817.1, from coordinate 37,117 downwards.
GCCCTCAATGCAGAGACCCCAGGCTACACACAGGAGCAAAACGAACTTGAGAGTTCTTCATTGATCGGGATGAGCAGGAAAGTCATTCCACAAAAAAAAAAGACCTCTCAGGCACTGGGCTGTTAGAGCAGAAAAAGAATACTAATGTCTGAGGAAGTGTATGCTGAGGGAAGTCAAAGTCAAATCTACACCTGAAAGAAAAACAGGCCCGAACCTTTGTCTGAGCCAGATATTGGCTTTGGATTGAACTAGCACTTCTCCATCAACTGGCTTGTGAACTTATTGAGTGCAGGATGAGAAGACTTAGCTGGCCGGAAACGCAGATTTGCTTTTCCTTCACCCAAGTCCCATCAGCACTGAAAGAAATCTCAGATAATTCATATCAGAGTTGGAGAAGCGCTATCCTTCCCTCTGTCCTGACTCCAGATGCGAAACTACAGCGTGTGACCTGTGGCACTCATTCCTAGAAGGCTGGACTGCCCAGTGCTACAGACTGACCAACGGATTGTTTGTTCCTGGAATAAATAAACTCTGGCTCAATTATCTGGTTAAAACCCTCTATCTGAAAACGAGAACCCCTCCTCTCCTTTAACACACACGCATCTGCACATACACACATGGCAGTTCTGATTAATTAGCTCTACACGAAAATGCTCCTCAGCCAGTCATTTCTATATTGGGTTCTGCCCCATGTTCTAATTCTGCACTATCTTTTCCTTACTAGACTAGTCTTGCCTCTTCCTAGTGGTTATGTTCTATTTAGCAGGAGCTGTCTCACAAAGGCAGTTAACTGTGTATAGAACATGCTTTTCTTTCCCAACAGATATATCCCCAATTCTTTTTCAGAAGCAACATTTGCTCCTTGTACAGCTCACAAAATCATACTCTTACTTAAAATCACTGAGAAACAGCCTCTTCCAAGATTCAAAGAGAAGTCTGCAACTTGGATTGGCAAAGTTTGACGTGCAAGTCAGATGTCAACTGTCCCCAAAAGCATGGTGGGAACTCAGACAGGAATTTTGAACACATAACCTTCCTATCTTAAAATAATCCAATCTAAATGACCATTTTGGATCTTTGTAAATTTTCCATTCTAGAGCTGCGAAGGTGATGGGGCGAAGGTCAAAGAGAGCCAATCCATGGGTCCAGTGGTCACCATTTCTATCCTGGGACACAGAGGCTGACACTGGGTTGACTCACTACCTTCAAGATGTGGCGCTGCCTCTGCTCACCACACGGTTCCCTCAGTGGCTCTAGAAGAGAGCTTAATTTTTTATCTCTCTTGGTACAAAAAAAAAAACAACAAAAAAAAACCCAGTAGGCAACAAGGAATACATGCCATAACCTTCCAGATTAAACAGGAGGAAACAAGCCACAGTGATCACGTGAACTACACCTCCTGCTTTTTTCCCCCCCCCCAGACAGTCTGGCTTTGTAGTTCAGGCCGGCCCTGAGTTCAGCCTCACACTCACATCACAGCAATCCTCCTGCCTCTGCCTCCCGAGTGCTGGGATTCCAGGCGTGAGCCACCACGCCCAGCACTGTGGTATGTGGTACCGGTTGCTGCTGGGCGTGAGTCTCCACACCCAGTATTTTATTGTTTGTGGTTACCGAGGATCAAATCTAGGTCCTTGCGCTTGCAAGACAGGCGCCGGAGCCCCTGAGCTAAATCCCCGGCCCATGGATTTTTAATACAAGTCTACTTCCCTCACTCCGGCTTACCTGACAATGAAATCAAACTCGGACCCCGCCAGCATCAGTACCCCAAGCAGAGTTGACACAGCGCCGTCCAGCACGGGTGCGAACATGTGCTCCAGAGCGAGCACGGCCCTGCGGTTCTTGTCACCGATGGCAGTGAGGAAGGCCTGTGTGCATAGACGAGGTCATGGGGTCAGACAGTCGCACTGGACACAGTACAGGGTCTCTAACATGCTGCAATCTGCAAGCCGTGTGTCTCTGAACTTTGGTGCCCAAAAGGTTTAGCTGCGGGAGCTCAACTGGCTCAATCAAGTCTTAAACTACTATGCTATAGGGTCCTAATAGGAATCTTCAACCAACCAAACTACCTAAATGTGCAGATATATTCCCTTTCACTGCTGCCCATCCTTATGACGCCCACTCCACGCACACTACCTCACACTAATCACATGGGTGGTAGATCTGTATTGTGTTAAGTGCCAGTATTTGGACTAAAATACTTTCTCTAAAATGGGCTCTACTCTGTCCACAACTAGGGTAAATATAGTTCCTTCTGTTCCTGGCAGAAACGCAACATTGTAGGGTAAATCAGATCACCCTTTGCTGTGCCTGGACTCTCATTATGTTTATTCCACTGTATCCAACTCAGATATTACTAAAACCAGCAGTAGAAGGGAATCCGTCTACTTCCTAAGGACTTTTACAGGAGACGCGTCACCAGCGTTAAGCTTTTCCTACCATCTCAAAACACTGGAAGGGTACTACCCACCTATTTTAAATAGAATTTCACGGATAATATAAGAACACTATTATGTCCAGTGGAAAAACTGTGAACTACAAGCAATACAGATTCAAGACTAATTTTGATTTCCAGCATAAAAATCTGTTCTAGGATGCCCCTGTGACCAAGAAAAAAGACAATAAAGTAGTTGCAAGGTTTGTGGATTCTTAATTCACATGCATATTTTTCTCCTTTTTGAAGAAATAACAATAGACTTTTGTGCTTTCTAAGTTTTGGAGTGGCATTCTTCTTTTTTTGGTTTTTTTTGAGTCTCACTTTTGTAGTTCAGGGTGGCCCTGAGCTCAGCCTCGAACTCACAGCAATCCTCCTGCCTCTGCCTCCCGAGTGCTGGGATTACAGGCATGAGCCACCACACCCGGCACTGTGGTATGTGGTCCTGATTGCTGCTGGGCGTGAGTCTCCATACCCATATGGTATGTGGTTACCTGGGAATCAAACCCTGGTCCCTGCACTTGCAAGTCAGGCGCGGGAACCACTGAGCTAAATCCCCGGCCCCAGATTCTTCTTTTTTAAAGGAATGTTGTCCCCTTTTTTTCCTAGCTCCATGGGAAAAAACTAAATATTATTTCTCTACTACCAGGATAAGAAAAAACTAATTTAGACAATATCGTTTTGATATTACCATCATTTTACTAATTTCAAGAAGACATTCCTTCCGAAACACCCAAGTTTATTATGTCTAAGTTGCTGATTAGCTCTGAAAGACTAAGGAAGGTACTGGCAAAAGCTATAGGTAGTACATGTTACAAGCCAAGCCTAGGGAGAACAAGGCTAGAGGTGAAGAAATGTGGTTCGAGTCTAATGCGAGGCTGCCTAGCGAGGACACTCCAGATACCCGTCTTCCGTTAAGTCTGCACTTAATGAATGGCTGCTATCAGTGAGTGCTTAGCTACAGGCACCTCTCTCCAAATGGAACAGAACGCATGCGCTGCTAGGAGCTCCAGAATTCTGACAAATGTACATAGTGGGCATGTGCTGGAGGATGAGAGACTCTCTTGAAGTTTCACTTCTGCCAATAAAGCATTTACAGGATAAGCCATCTCAAGAGTGGAAAGAAAGAGAAAGAAAAAGCAGCTCCCACTGAAAACATTAGTTGTCCTGCTTTCCACTGTCATGAATCTAGAAGCTGGGAGGTCTAAGCTGGGTGGGCCGAGGTGGAAGAGCCAGCTCTGCAGGGCTGAGCTACCTGAGCCTTCTGTCATGGCCAGAGGGGATTTCTTACCTCACCACAATTATGCTCTCCCCAGCAGGGCTGTGAGTACAATCTCGTTCATTCCCGCTTTATTACTGTTTGCAGAAATGGCATGTACATATGCCCACCCACATTTTCTGGGAAGAAAGCTGCTAACTTTAGGAGCCCGGATGATAGCAACAACAGTCACTGTCACTGAGGAACAGAATCCTTCCTGGCCGACTCTAATACACTGACGAAACAGCCAAGCCTTGCAGCCTAGGGTTATTTATATGCTCCTGACTTAGGACTCCCATGGAGGAAAATGAATCCAGAAACATTTCAGCCCCTTCTAGGAAATCTGTGCATTCTTAGGTCTTGTTGCTGGGAAGTGTGGAGATAATAAAGAGTAAGTTCCTGCTGGACATAAAGAATTTGGCTTAACAGTATCTCCCATACCAGAGCCACGTGAACGGTGAATTCAACTCCAATGCCCACAGAGGCAATCAGGATGACCACAGGCACAGCGCTCAGCTTGATCCCGATGAGGCCCATCATGCCAAAGAGCTCAACCGTCATCAGAGCCAGGACCATCACCTTGAAGGAGGCACAGAAGGGTGAGAAGGGCGCAGCACACACTGGAGGGGGCAGGCGATGGGGCGGCACTGTGGCTTCATGACAGATACAGGCGAAGACAACACCTGTAGTCCAGACAGCATGGAAGTACTGCACTCACTGGCTTGGGCTTTGGACAACTGTCCTTACTTCCTACTTCAACTTCCAGCCGGCAAAGGAGATTTGGGGATGATTATTTTTGTAATGCTAATGGAGAAATGTATACCGGCCTAGTTTAAGTAATTGTGTACAAATGGTTTTCCCAATACATCTGTCATAAAAAGTATAAAAATCATCAAGAAAACTACACCAAGCCACCAACAAAGAATTATGTAATTATGGACTCATCACTTGGCTCCAAATTCTATACGTAGTGGGGCTGCACTCTACCTGGGGGGTTCAATCAACTATAGACTAAAAATATTTGGAGGCAAGAAAACTGTACACCAACTGAACAGGAATATTTTTTCTTCTTGTTATTCCTTCAGTAATACAGTGAGTACAATTCACTGTACTAGGTACTAGGCAGGTACAGCAGATAATGTAAGTACACAGGTGAAAACGTGCAGCTGCTATGCAAACTGAAAGGCCTGAAGCACTAGATTTTTTGTTATCTACTGTATCCTGGAAGCAACATCCAAAGAAAAATGAAGTTTAAAACAGTCTTTCCTTCTGTTTTGATTTTAAATGACCGATTTGAAATGTTTTAGTTCCAACAGGAGTTGAAATGTGAAAGAAGCAGATAGGACAGGGGTGAATCAAAGAGCTTGTTCTGCTTTTGTTGGAGACCCACAGGCTAAGTGAGGTCGATGATGAGGGAGCAGGATAGGGGAGGCTGTCATCAGCTGACACGTGTCAGGTTACTGGGCCACTGCACTTTGAAGAGATGATGTAGACAAAGCAGACCCCGCAGTCCAAGGGACGGCTTCCATTAGCCTTTCATCGTCCTTGTAAAAATTTGTGAGGAAATGCAAAGAAAATTTGTGCGGGTAGACTTTGGAGTTTTTTGGGCCAAGGAGAATAAAACCCAAATAAAGGCCCCCCAACTCTATACAGATGGAAGACACAGAGAAAATGATCTTTTCTTCCTGAGAGGGTGGGTAGTGGGTAGCACTTGGGGCTGGGGAAGAGTAATGGAAGATGGACTGCGTCCACGGCTTAAGTACTATGAAAAACTCCTGCAGACTAAACATTTACCTTTTAATGTACCTGCTGCTGCCCAGACTTACGGTGCAGAAACAAAACCTGGTCTCTGTTTTCATACTTTTGGCATTTTAAAAGGCTATACCACAGTTCGTGGAATTTAAGCACTGCTGTGACTTTATTAGCTCCTATATAAAACTCACTCCAAATCAGAGGACAATGTGGAATAGGTAGTATTAGTTTATCATTTTCTTCTCCCAGGAGTTAACACACACTACTATCTGTCCGGCCATTTCACCCCACGTGGCACTACCCTCCCTGCTCAAGGCACTTTCCATGTTCAATGTAGAGAACATTCTCCGTATTACTGGTTCTGAGAGGAAGTCATGAAGTGCTATTCCTGAATTAGGAACGCTGTCATATACAGTTTTAAACAAACGCTCAGAGCTACCACAAAAAAATGTGCTCGAAACCTTCCCTGTTTTGTACACCCACTTTTTAAAGGTCTACTTCAGGGGACACAGGACTATGGCTTTCAGAGGCTCTGCCTCCACCATGAACTTCACCACCTCAAGCAGAATAAATATACTACGGGTGATGCAATCTATACCCTCCTCCAAAGGCCCAGACATAAACAAAACTTCCCGGCTGCAGAACGAGCTATGCTGAAAGGAATTTTCCTGCCACAAAGACCCTCAAAGAAACTCACAATGATCCCGGCTGTCCAGGGGTTCAGCAGGAAGAGCGCGCACACCAGGAACGTGCAGGCCAGCACCACGCTGATGGCCAGCAGCAGCCAGTGGCGTAGGCTGATGTACTGTTCCCAGAAGAGGAAGGGGTAGCCATTAGGGTAGCTCGAAAGGCCCAGGCTTGTGTAGTTGTTGCAGATGGTTCGCACTTTTTCAATGGCTTCCACAAAGTCTGAGGTGTCTCGTAAGCCGTTGAGGTAGAAAGGGAACTGCGCGTACTCGATGGGCTCTGCAACCGGGACTGGGTGGAGAAGACACCAGGAGTCAAGACAGGGCCTTGAGAGCGAGGAACGATCTCCTCCCTCCAACCTCACAGGTGCCATAAGGGGAGAAAGGTGTTTTCTGAGAAACACGAAGTGCTACCCTTCTTTCGACACAAAAGAGAAACAACAGTCTTTACAATTCTCAGACCATTATCAACCTCCGATTCTTCGGGGGCATGAGTTGGGACAGGGAAAGGAGTCTGTTTGTGCATTTTTTAAAAAAAATCTTTGACTTTAATCTTTTAGAAGCACTCACCCTCCGAAGGGCCTCAACTCCTGAAAATCTAAGTTTTGGGTACCTTTTTTGTGCCAGTGACACATGTGAAAAATACCAGGTTCAAACTGGTTTCCTCAATCACTCACTTTCAGGAGCAAAAGAAAGCTTGGAGTCATGCTTTGCAAGAAAAATGCTTTTTACAGATCTGACCAACTGAAAACCTTCCCTGCCTCGTTTCTAATGCAATGCTAAGTCTCAGCAACAGGGAGAGAAATCCTTATACAACAAGTGTTTAAGTCACTGCCGTTGTGTGTTCCAGACCCTTTGGGGTCATTCAGTTGACTTGCTAAACATGATTTGCCCTATTATAATCTCAACTATAAATTTTCATTAAGACAAGCCTTGGCTGCTTGCCACCAGGCTCTGAGGTTTAGATACAGGCACAAACGCCGGCTCCCCAGCCAGGTCTGCCAAGGGACCCGTCTTCTTTCTCACGTCCTCTCTTGGCCCGATATCCAAATACTCATATCTCTAACATAAATGCAAATTAAATCCACACAGAACCACCTTTCAAACTTTGGGCTGAGAAGTGAAAGAGGCGGACACTGCTGTATACAGATTTTCTGCTCCAATTTAAACAGCTTTGACAAAGTACAGGTGCTTGGTGGCTTATAGGAATGACCCAACGTGCCAAAAATCCCTTCAGCACCAGAGTTGACAAAGTTAAGATAAACATATAATCCCCAGCGATAAAACCTCACAATTGTAAAATAACACTCATGCTGGAGGCGTCCCTGACTTTCACAGGAAACAGCTGGCATGGGTAACGTCTTAAGAGTTAAAGCTACAAAAGGAGATTAGAGACTCTTATTTCTCAATGTGATAGCACATAGGGTTGTATTCCATTACACATCCTCATCTGTCTCCCAGGGTTTTAAACTAAAAGAAATATATTGTTCTATTTACACTTTTGAACCCTGGGTAGCGTCAATGGACTGGGCTGGGGCTAAGCTCTGAAGAACAGGCTCAAGCAGCCTCTGTCCGCTCCCAGTCCCTGAGGAGGGAGGGTGACTTACTTCTCAGCCTGGTTTCCGGCATGTAGTCCGCTTTGTCGTGAACCCACTCTGGTCGGTGGGGCCGGATGTTGGCCTGGGAGGCAGCGTACGCCACAGGGTCATTGCTGACCCAAGCCGTCAGGTAGATGTAGAAAGCACTGGGATTAATGATGCCATCTGCGTCCACCAGACGCTGTTTAGTCAACTACAAAATGGCAAGAACAGAGGTCTTTCACCATGAGGCATGGAGTAAACACTCCTGCTTTGCAAATACCTTTCCAACAAAGAAGAGAATGCCCAGAGCTGCAGTGTGTCACCAAACCCCTTCGAACACCTTTGATTTCTTCCAAAATGCACTCACTGGAGGATGCGATCGCTGGTGTGTTCATAACACACACAAGCTCCTCTGCAGATGGCCCAGGGACTGGCTGGGCCAATTAAGTCTGAATGCTAAAGGCCCTTCTGTAGCCAAGGCGGGGAATGAACAATCTGGAGAAACATATTTATAGGAGGGGAAGGGGGGAAAACCTGGCAAGAATCCCCACCCACGTCTGTGTGCAGTTAACCTCTGCTGTTAACACTGAAGGAAATGCCACCCAGTAAATGGAGGAGAGCTATAAAAATAAAACAACATCTGTATAAATTTTGCTAACACTAGCCTCCTATGACCTGTGTATTTAAAAAAAAAAATGTCCTCTGCCAGAAAAAATGGAAGAGATGAATGCACAGCCGTGGCCTTCCTGGATAATCTTATTTCTGAGAGGTGAGCAGACACAGAAGGCCAAGTCCTTTGCATGGTCAAATCGCTCCCTCTCCAGCAGATCTCGCGGGACTTCGTTTAGGTCGAAGACACTGAGGCTGAGTGTGTGTGTGTGTGTGTATGCGTATGTTAAAAGAGACCGGAAAAAAAAAAAAATTTTTTTCCTGTTTACTTTAGATTTGGGCCTTGTTCCAACACTTTGGGTCTTTTTTTAACGGAATGAGAAACACCAGTGACAGCAGCTCCTAGAGAAAGAGTGAAGGAAGAAAGAGTATGGAAGACAGGGAGAGAACTGGACTTTGGGGATCTGGATTCAATTAATCCACAGGATACCTAACAACTGTATGTCTTCAAACTGTCTCTGGAATTACATACTACAACGCATGGCCTCCGTGCACGCAGCCTGCTGTGCTTGCTCCCAGGCAGATGAAATGATATTGGGGGGGGGGGTGGCCCAAATCACATTTGTCCCCAACTCCACCCCAGCTCCCTGGGCACACGGGCAGGCTTCTCTGCCCACACCGCTGTCAGAGCCTCAAAGCTGACACCTTTCTGCACTGCTGCTGTAAAGCAATGAGTTTCACGCTCCATAATAACTCGGAACAATGTACTTTGTAATTCTGCCAAAGAAGATAGACAACAGGGCCGCTAAGAAGGTCACTAGCATGACGCTTTTTGAATAAAGGTAAAAGCAAGCAAGCTGCAGAGAACAGAGGGAAGAAGTTCTTCGGAAGTCAGAAGTCACCCTGGACCCTTCTGAAATCTATAGTCCAAATGTCCTCCTAAATATACCCAGAATCAAAGGGGGCAGGCTTTTATTACACAAGGAAGTGAGGATGGCGAGGCCATGTGGGTTCCTAGGATCTACACTCAGGACACGGCAATCTGTCTGTACCCACTGTCCACCCTTTGGGCCACGGTAACGTCTCCTGAGCCACCCACCACACCAAACTCGGCTCTGCCCAGTCAAATGACTTGTGACAAAACACAACACAACAACGAAGACGACTGTGGTTTAGAGTCTGAAAGGCTAACATGACTGGGTTCTTTTACACCCAAAAAACCTAGCACTGTCTCCCCTGACTGCCACTGTAGCTCCACGCGCTCCGGAGCTCGAGGATCTGTTCCCACTGGACAGAAAAGTGAGGCTCCCTAGCTTGCCTGAGGTCACAAAGTAGGCAGTGGGTGGAAGTAAATTAGCACTGATTCAAGGTTGTTCCTATCAGCTCCTGATGCCCCCAGTACCCAGAAGGCACAGGTTGGGATCAAAATACTGTCAACAGCTGTCAATCCATCTAACGTGCTGCTGGGAGCTCCTCCCAAGTTCTGCGCCCAGAAAGACTGCTCTGGGGTTCCGGAGCAGGTAGGGAGAATACCTGGCTGATATCGATGGGTTTATCCCGGCTGCCAGTCTGCACCAGGAGTTTATAGGCCAGGACTCCATCATCTGATCCATTTTTGTAGTTGTTTGGCATGATTTTCCCGGTCTCCCAGTCACTGTCAAATGCATCCTGAAGTCCTAGGAGAGGCAAATGCGTGTAATACATTACAACTCTGTACCAGAAGGAACAGGTCCTAACGGGGTGAACTGTCGACAGGAGGTGTGACAAATTTATACATCAGTTATAATCCTGGTCCAAAACAGGAGGAAAAATACAGATTTTACTTTAAAAAAAAGAAAAGTGCAGCCATACTTCTCTTTCGCCTCTCATTCTTCCGATGAAAGAAAAGCAAAAGGGCAGAGAGAGATACACACCAGACTCAACCATTTCATACCCCATGGAGAGCTGCGCCATGGGTTCTTCAATACAACCCCAAATTCCCCTGACAGGGGCAAAGACACATTTGAGCTCCCAACATCAAACAGCAACTCAGCTGCTTCTGGAGCCCAGGGTGAGCGAACATGATTCTGTCAATTTGATCCATCTGTTCGACTTGTGGAGCTAATGCAAGCTGTGGGATCCGCTGCCAGGTTGTGTAAAGATCACAGCCAACACCTATTCACTCCCGCCGCCCTATTCCTTCCCACTACCCTTCCCTCGGAGTAGGAGTGCGGGAGAGAGGAGGGAGGCACCCCGTGCGCACACACGGAGAAATACCTCACAGAGTAAATTCGGATCAGATTGAGAACAGGAAGCCACAGGCCAATACAAGGAGGCTCTGTGAGAACAGATGACAAACCGCAGCTCAGGGAGGGGAGGGGAAGGCAAAAAAAAAAAAAGCTCTCTGGGCCTGGGGGACGGGCGAGCCCACCCGCCCCACACAGCTGCTCTTGGCCTCCGTAATCAAAACCATCATTACAGACCTGACGGTTTGGCTGCAGCTGTAAAGAGATAAGCGTGTTGGAAGAGAAACAGGGCCCTGGTGACCCGGCCTTAGGGTCTGAGCACTGGCTGGCGGCAACACTCTCCCATCAGCCCCAGCCTGGCCCTCCCTAGTCACCTCCCAAGTAGAACTCCCGAGCCCACAGCCAGGAAGCCACCGCTTCTGAAGGGGCCATGCACGTGCGGGCTAGGGATGGCTGGTGAGAAGGGAAAAGGGCCTGCTCCCTTTCAGGGCATATCCTGGGAGACTTGAGAGAGAAGTCTTGTTGTTTAATTGCTTAGAATGGTTAAGCTCTTGGAATTTTGGGTGGGGGAGAGTGAGGGGCATGAACTCCTTTTCCTCTTTCTTACTTTAAAAAAAAAACTTTCTGGTACCACCTTGAAAAATTTGGGTTGAGAACAGTGGCATCGATGGTGGAAGGGGGGCCCTGTTGCAGGGCAGGCGTGGAGGAGGCAGGGAGAGGAGACTACCAGGATGACCATGGTCCCAACCCTTGGGCAGGCTGCTTTTCATAGTGAGACATAGATAGCGCTAGAGAACAGATGTTATTTTATGACCGAAAGCTATTTTTGAAAAAAAAAAAAAAAAAAAAGGATGTAGTGGTGGGGGAACCCTACACTCCACCCCCCAAAACCTGGTCTGTTTCTGAGCCACAGTAGAATTTTCATCACTTCAGATGTTTCTGGTACTTTGGGTACTATATCTTGACCAACTTACACTTAGTGGGCACCGAGCACTTTGTAAGTAGACTTGCAAAGCTGAAAAGTGAACCAAGGTTCAGTGTTCAAGCTAAGTGTTAAAACTGAGCTCTGAACCCAGGCAGCCTCAGAGGTACTGCTGGCTTGAACCATTCATTGCTAGAAACTGCCTCAAACACATTGTGCTATCCAGACACAGTCACGTGACGGAATTCTAGTACCATCAACATCTGCTGGCAAAAGGGAGCCTCCAAACTTGGCGTGCATGTTTTGGATAGATTGACACACCAAGATTTTTGAGATATGGAAACCAAGGAAGAGGGAGCAGGTTTGAGAAGGTTACCCTGCTGGTCCCTGAGGTGCTACTTCAGTCTACTTGAGACTGAAAGAGAGGGCACGGTCACTGACTTCATGGACAGTGCGGTCCTTCCGTACTTTAATACTTTCTGACCAGTTACTGAAAAGCTTATGTAGCAGTGGGCTGGCACTGATGCATAATGTACGTCCCCAGATACAATGCAAGAGACAAGGGTCTGCTTCCACTGTCCTACCGCCAACATTCCATATTCCAATAAACAGTACACTATGGAAAAGCACTGTGACATTTTATACATTTTGTAGCAAACTGTCAAAATTTTAATAAGAACTTCTCCCATTATAACCATTTTAAAATAAAAATTATTATTATTATTATTATTTTGAGACAGGGTCTCTCTTTGTGGTTCAGCTGGCCCTGCGCTCAGCCTCCAACTCACATCACAGCAATCCTCCTGCCTCTGCCTCCCGAGTGCTGGGATTACAGGCGTGAGCCACCACGCCCGGCACTGTGGTATGTGGTACTGGTTGCTGCTGGGGTAAGTCTCCACACCCAGTATTATTGTTTGTGGTTACCGAGGATCAAATCCAGGTCCTTGCGCTTGCAAGACAGGCACCAGAACCACTGAGCTAAATCCTCGGCCCTTAAAATAAAAACTATTTGCTGGGCATATGAAGTTCTGGGTTAAAGAAATTAACCTGGTATATACTAGACCTTAAAAAGAAAAGGTTAGCATATACTTCATTTGTACAACTCAATATGAAGTGAAAAGCACCATTTGTACAGGATGTAACTATTGTTTTTCTCTCATTTTACTTTATTTCCATGTGTGTCTACAAATGATGTGATAATTTCTATATTAACCATTATATATTTCTAGAGCGAAAATAAAGAACTATTGAAATGTTGACAAAAACTTATAGGAGGCAACTAATGGCAAAGCCGATGGAAATTCCATTTTAAAACATTGAGACTTCCCTCATTTAAAAACCACATAAAAATATCTGGAAGGAACACTTGACCCAAGGATAACTGCTTCCTAGAAGGAAACGTCCAGAGACCAAATCAACTACTATATAGTTCCTGAAAATGTCTAAGCAGCCAATACCTGATTATTCTGTGCCCAGCGCTTGGGGGCCTTGTGAAGGTCAGAATTCCAGGGCTGGTTGGTCGAATCTGACTTGTCTGTGCGCATGACTTAACCTGGCCGAACTGGGTGCTGCTCCCTTTACAAATTCAAATACGCCTTTAATCTAAATCATTCTCAAATCTGAATGCTTTGGGTCTTAAAGGGATAAAATGTAGAGATCATCTCCAATACCCTAACTAAGGTTAGTTAACCTTCTACATTACCTTGAGACAAAACCCATCACCCCCATCCCAACCTCAGCCTAACACGCCACACGAGCGCCCAAAGCGGAGGCTGGAGACACTGGAGCACGTGCTCAGTGACCCTCCTGCTCAGAGGCTGGCAGATCACTGCGGATCTCGGTCACTCGTGACCTACTATCTGCATGGCTTTGGTCAAGGGGGTAACAAAATGTAAAGCAAGGTCTCTTGCCACTGTTTTCTTTCGATTCCTTATGCAAAAAAACAGTGCGTCAAAAAATGAGACCTGAAATAAATTGAAGTGACTCTTATGGACATGATAAGAAGGACGGACCCTATCATCTTACCCTCCTCGAAAATAAAAATCCAACCGGCTGTACATGGAGGAACACTCTCAGTAACACAAGTCAAAGCCAGAAACAGTCTTGAACCAAATTCAACCAAATTCGAGTCATTTCATGCAAACTCTATGGCAAATTGGCCGCCTAATCTTTACATACAAATGTATTGACTTAAGAGTTTAAAAAAAAAAGGGGGGGGGACTTAAATCTGTGTTTAAACAAGCCTAATTAAGTGAGAAATTAAGACAATCATTTGGATAATCTAAGCCAAAAAATGTTGAGGCCATAATTATTTGGGTATTCCAGTAAATGCATTTTTGCTTGAATTGTGTGGATAATTATCCTGATTCACTACTTCTTTCGACATGTGTCAACACAGTATAAATGAACAGATGTTCTTGGAATGACTGAATACATTTATATTCAGTCAGTTAGCAGTTGGGAGACCAAATTTAGACATTTTTTTCCCCCTACCGTCACTAGTATTTCCTAGAAATGCTTCTGAGAATGAGAAGCTAAGAGAGAGTTCTTTTAAAGCCGATTTTGATTATTTGTAAGTAGTGCGCAATTTGATTAAGCATTTCAAAGTTTAATTCATTCACCAATTCATGCTCACAATGAACCCTGATGTAAATTTCGGACTTTGGGTGTCAATACAGGTTCATTAACTTGAATAAATCCACCGCTCTGGTGGGGGGTGTTAACGGGGGAAGCTGTGCTTGTAGGACATGAGAAATCTCTGTACATTGCACTCAGCTTTTGCTGAGAACTCAAAGCTGCTGTAAAGTCTATTAAAAATAAACAGATTTTTTTTTAAACAAAAAGATGGTCCAAATATGGAATTTGGGTTATATTCACAGTTGATTCAAAATCTCCTGGCTTAACAGCCTACATAATTTGGCCAAATCAGCCTGGAGATATCATCAACACTTTGGTGTGACTTCGTCACCAAAGCAGTCACCCTCCAAAAGGAAAGGGTAACAGGAGCAACCAGGATCCATTTTTTATAATATACTTCCTTGTTTGTCAATGTACACTCAAATTCTTACAGGGGTGCCTGAGTCAGTCAGTTACTTAAGACTATTTAGATGGTTTTAACAGGTAAAAACCTGACATGAGACGCTGCTGCAGAAAGTCGGCGCAAGAATGTTAACCCTTAGAATCTCCCACTTTAATATAACGTACAACAGGCACCTGAAGAGGTGGACACACCAAAGACCAAGGCTGATGCTTACAAAGGAGGACGGCCCCACCAGCAGCATCTTACCTTGCAGCCAGTCCCGGAAATAGTGGAGCCACATTTTGGGAAGCTGTTTGTTTTCTTCCAACATGACGTACTTCACATTACTGAAACTCTTATGAAGGTCGTAAAGTAAGTGCTGGATATTCGGGTAGTCTGCTTTCTGGGTGACTATGTACATGTTGTAGAAAGAAAAGTATTTGAACTGTGCAGCAATAAAGTCATATTCTCTGGTTTCCCGAGGGACAATGTCCGTAAGGTCCAGCCCGTCTCTCACACGGGTGGTCCCATAAAGGCTGACCCCAAGCAAGCCCAGGAAAAGGAAAATCACCACGACCTGCAAAGGGCAAGAGGCATGAGATCAGACGCAAAGGATCACCATGGACTCTTCCTTGACACAAACGCCAGTTGTCTATAGCTTCTGTCACTACCACACTGCCCTGGATTTAGTACGTGTGAGCCATTCTCCCAGAGGGAGAATCAAGAGTAATTGCATTCTAAGTAACTTCATGAAAAATAAAAATGTTTACAATGTGTGGAAGTCGATCTAAATTGACCGACTCTCTCCATGGAGATCACTCGTGGAGAAGAAGAGCTCATTTAAATGAACCTCACGTGTTGTTATGGATTCACTTTTGGAGGTCTGAAAATAGCAGCAAAATGGATTCACTTTTGGAGGTCTGAAAATAGCAGCAAATGTCTGCTGTCCTCATGTGGATACAAATCCATGAACAGTATTTTTTTTTTTTTTGGTATGGCAAATCTGGTAAATACCCCAGGAGCTAGCCCTGCCCTCTTTTTTTTTTGAGACAGGGTCTTGCTTTTTTTTTCTTGCAGTGCAGGCTGGCCCTGAGCTTAGCCTTGAACTCACAGCAATCCTCCTGCCTCTGCCTCCCCAGTGCTGGGATTATAGGCGGGAGCCACCACGCCCGGCATTGTCGGACATTGTTACTGGGATCGAACCCAGGCTCTTGCACTTCAAGGCAGGTGCCGGAACCACTGAACTGAATCCTCGGTCCCCCTGCCCTCTTTTGAAGTGACAGGAAGAATTCTAGGTCTCGGTGCATTACCTTGGCTTTGGGTTTTAGGAGAAAAGGGGCATAGTGCTTCTCAGCAAAGGATGAGAGTGTCCACTTGGTGCAGGGTGGCTCAAGGCAGTGGAGGCTGGAGTCTGAGAACTGGGACAGCAGGTCCCGGGTGGAGCTGGTGCTCTCTGGGCTCTGGCAGCTGAGGGTATCCTGGGTGACGGTGACAGGCTGCACGGAGATCTCAGAGCGTGGCTCAGCTGTGGTGTAGTACACGTGCGTGTGCGGGTCATACTCGGTGCGAAGCTGGACCGTGGACTGCATAGTGATGTGCGTCTCATGGGCAAAGCTGTGGCTGCTGTAGGGGGGTGGTGGGCTGTAGCGTGCGGCACCATGTGCCTCCGTGTAGGCCTGAGGTTCGACCTGGATCACTCTGCTAACGCAGGGGCTGGAAGGAGGGAAACACACTGCAGACCAGGCTATCGCAGAGGACGGCTTGTGTTTAGCTCTATGCATGTCACCTGATCGATCCTGACACTGACCCAACAGAGTCCCAGAGTTCACCCTAAGTCTGGCTTTTATGATAATGAGCTCCTTTCAGACATTAATCCCCGTCCCCCCAAAAGAACCCCAGAGAGACTCATCATCTTATGCTTTTTCTACATGGGTGGTTTCCAACCTTGTTCTCCCCTAATCCAGAGCTATGAAAATACCCACTGAATGGTACTGTTGGTTCATGATGGAAATGGTCAGGGTTTTCATAACCTCAAGGGAGGTTCGGAGAATGTACAAGTACATTCCTTGGGGAAGCATCCTCTGTCCTCTTCTCCACCACCTCCTCACACCAGTTTGAACCCTGATACAGTCAGTCCATTCTCTTCTAAGTCCCCACAGGGAATGAGTCCTTTCAACAAGTACCACTGGGAAAAGCCACAGCCACCCAGAAAGGTACCTTGTAAAACAGCAGAAAATATCCAATCTCCTGTCTTCACGTCGATACAAATCCATGCTGAGAATCGCAGGGAAAATGAGCAGCACCATGGCAAAATTGAAGACCACCACAACTGCAGCCTGGGGCCAAGGAGAAGTCAAGGTCACAAAACAGCTTCGAAAAGGAAGATGTTTCTGAATGGTCTTTTTCTGTGACTATTGTCCTGAGGCATGGGTTTTCTCATTTTCCTTCTCTTTCACCAAGACTACTTGACTAATACAATGGGTCCCTATCACTCATATCCTTTCCACCTCTAAGAATTCTGTGAACCCAGAAAGTACAAACACAGGAACTTTACTACAAGTGTCTTGTGAATAACTTAACCAAACCAAATCTCCCAAGGCAAAACAAAAAGTACCTGAGATGTTCTGTGTCAAAACAAACCAACAAAAAACATATCCCTTCTAGAACATTTGTAAGGGTACACGCAGCCCTGATTTGACACCGAAAAACCCCGTATATAAAGTGGATTGGGTATATCAAAATGTCACCTTTAAAGCATGAAATAAAATTTCACACATGTCCCCTGAGGTTTTTAACAGGCACATTCCAGACGGCCTCAGGAGCAGCCTGTGGAGTGTGTGAGCGAGTTACAGCGAAGGTCAAGGAGAGTTAAACAGAAAGAAATTCCTGTGTGTGATTATAGTGCGCAGAATAAATAAGTACAGATTCAAAAGTCACTCCATAACCTAGAATAAACATGGGGCTAGATTCTGCAGCACTTTGGCAAATCTCCTGCTGACCTAGTAAAAATTACAAAATTGGGCTGTTAATAGAGGAAGTCAACAGGGCCAGCTGACAGGGCTGTCCTGCTCAGGCAGCAGATGAGGCAGAAAAGAAAAATGGAACCGGAATGCTAGGTAGCCAAGAAATAACCAGAAATTAACTTGGAGGAGGTTTTCCAAAGAATTGCTTCTCAGACTTTCTAGAGTGTAGTGTACAGCTCAGGTTGTGGGGAAAAAAGCTGGCTTTCCCTGGTACCTAACAAACATCAAGGGAATTTCACAAAAACTTTCTCAAACGGCAGTGGTTTATTTTTTTTTTTTTTTTTAATTTTTCGGACAGTGTCTGACGTTGTATTTCAGGTTGGTCCTGAACTCGGCCTTGAACTCAGCAATCCTGTCTCTGCCTCCCAAGTGCTGGGATTACAGGGGTGAGTCACCACACCCAACATTGTGGTATGTGGTACTGATGGCTGGTGGGAGAGTCACCATGCCTGGCATTCTTGTTTGTGGTTACAGTGGACTGAATCTGTGCCCTTGTGCTTGCGAGGCAGGTGCTGCAACCATTGGGCTAAATCCCCAGCCCATGAATGGAGATTTTATTCACCAGGTGCAACAGCAAGCCCTGAGTTCAAAAAAAAAAAAAATGCTTTTCTTCAGTCACCAAATCCCTATCAAGTCTACAAAAACCATATAATGACAAGTCTCTACCCACAAAGTGTGTTATCTTGAAAATACCTTAATTCCAAAATACAGAGTATGCTAATTTTCTCCACTCATGAAGGTACTTTAGTGACCTGTCAGAGAGGTCTCTGTAAATAAGCAAGTTGGAATCTCAGGGACAGATACTCCTCTTTCTAAAGACTGGTCCTGTGTGGAGTGCGAAGACGAAAAGGATACATGTCAGCTTTCAAGGGTGGGCACAGTGGGGGCTACAAATTCCAATTTAGCTTGTTACATGTAGGAAGAAAAGCATGTGCCACCTGCTGGAGCACTTCAGAGGGGAGAGGAAGGATGGGAGACAGGTGTGCAGGATTCGGAAGATGAGCAGGTTAACTAATGTACAATGCAAAAACCATGGCAACACGCTGAGGAGTTAGACACAATAGGACCTGAGACAGACCCCGACCTCAGCGATGCCTGCTCGGGTTATCCCATGCACCACATTCAGAGCCCCAGCCCTACCGAGAGGCACGATTTCTCATCAGATCTGCTAGCTTTCCCAAGAAGCACTTGGAGTTCGTCTGGGAAGGATAGGTTGACGCTACATGATTTTTCATGAAAACTGTCATCCAGAGGCAGAATATTTTCAGCTTTTTAAGCTTAACCAATTACAGAAATCTTACAGGCTCGCTGCTCTGCTGAGGGGGAGGGGGAGGGCTAAGAAAGGCACCCCAACACAGTATCAGCTTAAGTCACTTTTCTGCTGATGTTTAAAGGGAGGATCCCTTTTGAAATGTCCCCCATGTGCGCAAAAATAGTAAAAACACACAGCGGGGACTCTCAGTGAGGGAAAAGGGTCACCACAGAGGTGAAATGGTTTTCGGGAAAATACGAGTTTTGAGACAGGGTCTCACTCATTTTTTTGTTTGTTTGTTTTGTAGTTTAGGCTGGCCCTGAACTCAGAATGAATTCACAGCAATCCTCCTGCCTCTGCCTCCTTGAGTGCTGGGATTACAGGTGTGAGCCACCATCCCTGGCAATGTGGTACATGGTACTAAATGTTGGTGGGTGTAGGTCACCATGCTTGGCTTTGTTATATGTGGTTACCACGGATCGAACTGTGGCTGTTGTACTTGTAAGGCAGGTGCCAGAACCACTGAGCTAAATCCTCGGCCCAGAAAATAAGAGTTTAAATAAACCAGAAAGGATAATGGGAATGTACCTGCACTATGAACCAATTCTAGTTACTGTGCTTAAAGAAAATGTCCCCCATGCCTGAAGATCTGGGGTGGCCTTGACGCAACACACACAGAGGGGACCCAGCTCCAAGCAGGACTAACTAGGGGTCCTGTTCTAGAACACTCACCCAAGAGCCAACACTGCCGGGTTACCGACATCACAGGCCCTGAGAGACCTACAGATGGTGCCCAAGCTCTCTGGTAGAGGTGGCACGTGGACAGACTGTGACGGCTGAGCGGGTTTAAAACAGATCTTTTGTTTTGTTTTGTTTTGCTGATGCTGGAAATCAAACTCGGGGCTTCACACATGCTACCTGCATGCTCTACCTCTGAGATATGTGCTTAGCCCCTAAATTTCTTTTACGGGAAAGAAATTCTGAAGGTCACATGGGTTTATGATTGAACAGAAGCGGTTTGGTGCATTATTTGAAGAATACTGCAAAAAATACCGCATACGCTTCGTCTATTTTCCTTTTACTTGATAGTTTCTTTTTTTCTCTTCTGTTTTTATTTTTGCTTTGGAAGCCACTCTTTCACAGCAAACCTTCTCAGATGCTACAGTTGTAGTTTCCTGATACCAAGAGTAGCTAGAAGTACAAACCAACAGTAAGCTTTTGTCTCTGTAAGGCGCTTACCTTGAGAGAAACTAGCGTAAGTAAAACTCGTAGCTTTCAGACCACCACACCATGAGGTATCATAAAAGGAGAGTTTTCCTTGATGAATCATCAGTATGTACTGAGAGAGCACAGGGAAGAATGACAAAAGAAGAAAAGGAGCGTGAGCCGGCAAAGAGCAGGGCAGATAAAAGTCAGGGAGGGAAAAAGGAAGCAGAAAGACAGGGAAAGGGAGAGAGTGAGTGAGGACAGACAGTCCCACTATTAAAAGGCCACACATCAATTTCTCACTGCCAAAGTCTGCTACACATGAAATGGGAACAGAAACCAGGGCAAACGTGGTCTTGTGCAAAAGGTGTGCTAAAATGCCAACGGCATCACCCACTTCATGGGCATCTTTTCTACTACTGAGCAGTTCGATATTTTCACCTTCTTTGTGTTTCAGTCAGTTCACATTTAATTTTATTCATTTATTTCACTCACTACTTCTATACATAGATTTGAAATAAAAGTAAGGCTGGTATGGTGGCGCATACCTGTGAATCCCAGCAATTGGGAGGCTGAGGCAGGAGGACTGCCACATTTGAGACCAGCCTGGACTACACAGCCTGCCTCTGTCTCAAAAAAGCCAAAAAAGGTCTTTTCTTTGGGAGCTGGTAGCTATGATGATTGACACAAATTATTTTATTTTATTTTCCGCTACATGGTAAGGAAGCCTCATGTCCCAAACACAGTTGGATCACTAGCTTCAGGTGTCTGGACCCGGGTTATCTTACTGTACAATAGTATAATAAAAAGATGTCCGTGAATCTCATGATACAATTCAAGTTTGGAATGAACAAATGATTAACTCTTATGTGATAAAAGGTAAAGGCTAAATTAAAAAACAAAACAAAACAAAAAACCACCAAACAGGTTGACAGATATATAAACCACAATTGAATTTTTCACCTGTCCTTTTCTATTATTGGTAACCGATCTTAAGTCTGGTGGAGGGGCTGGGGATTTAGCTCAGTGGTTCCGGCGCCTGTCTTGCAAGTGCAAGAACCTGGGTTCGATCCTCAGAAACCACATGCAATACTGGGTGTGGAGACTCACGCCCAGCAGCAACCAGTACCACATACCACAGTGCCGGGCGTGGTGGCTCACACCTGTAATCCCAGCACTCGGGAGGCAGAGGCAGGAGGATTGCTGTTATGTGAGTTTGAGGCTGAGCTCAGGGCCAGCCTGAACTACCAAGCGAGACCCCATCTCAAAAATCCTAAAAAAAAAAGTCTGGTGGGACAGGATGTCACAGCAGTTTAACAAATGCTACCAAAGTACCTTCCTGTAAGGAACCTCTCCATCTCATGAATGTTTTAAAGGAAAGGGGCCACACAATGTTTTTCATCTTTCTTTGAAAACAGAAAGAGTTTTAAAAAACCTGAAACCAATTCACAGAATTTCAGTATCATCTTGCGATATTACAATAGGCCACATCAGTGTAGAAAGACCACATCACTGTGGCCTGGTGTCTGCTGCTCCCGCCACTTTTCAGGCCAGTAGGTGACGCCTGGGCTGGCACTGACCGTGGCTGCATCTGCAGTCCAGGGAACTCTCCTCCATCATGGCTCATGAGTTTGCCGACAAAATACTTGACTGTCCCCAGTGCTCAGAGGGCCAGAAAGGACAGAGCAGGAGTACTCGAGCTGCTCAGGTGGCCCACGAGGGATGTGGGGGACCGAAAGGAAAGAGGAGGAGGGAGCAGGAAAGGACACGGGAGGCACCTCAGGAAGGAAACGCATCCTCGGGTGCTAGCCGACATTCAACTGAGGTCTGACTAGACTGGGTTACAAACCTCTTCTTCATACGCTGGGGCTGCTCTGTGTGACTGCTTTGGGTTGGGGCTGGAGCTGCCTTGGCACAGGGAAAAGAAAGGGAGGCGAGGTTGGGGTGAAGAGGGCAGGAGGATAGGAGAAGAACTAGAAGCCAGGGTTGGTTAGAGGACCACCTGCACACAGCAGGACCCATCAAACTGGCATGTGGGATACCGGGCCTGGAAGGTGGGCAGGAACCCCAGAGCAACACCAACTGCGAGGAACAGAGCCCCACGTGGCACTTCAAGGAAAAGCAAAGTGGGGACCCCGAGTGCCAGGGCCTAGTCGGCCTTGCCAGAGAGCAAGTGCCGCTGGGAAACTTACCTGCAGGGAGAAGGCCCGGAGCGCAGGAATGGGGATCAGCGCGGCCATGAAGAAAGCGGTGACGTTGCTGATGGAGGTGAGCGCCACGCTGGCTCCTGTGCGCTTGAGGCACTCCCCGGTCCTGTCCTGAGGACAACAGGCCACAGAGGTGAGCCTACAGCCCACAGCACAGCCAGCCCAACACCACAGCCGCAGGTCAGGCTGCACGTGAGGACTAGGGGCTGCCCCCTGCCTTTCCCCCCAATCCCAGCACTCTGTATATTCCATGTCCTTCACTGTGAAGCTCCAAAACAGAAACGTTACGAGATGATGGTTGAAATAAAAAGTTTAATAGGATTAAAAACAGGGGAGGAGGCAGAATGAGCAGCACTTTTATTTGGGCTCTGGGAGGGGGAGGGCAATTAGTGTGACTGTCACCCGCATTTCTCGAGGCACCCCAGATGGAGCTCTTGGGAATTCAAATACGTGTCCTGAGATTCTTCCAGCTCGTTTTATTTATTCAGAGCCAGTAACATGTCATCTGACTGGGGCCTGAAATATTTACTGGGTCAGGCTGAGAAAATTTCAAGAACAAATATTCAGGAACAGAGGGGACTCTGGGTGTCCTCAGAGTTTGTTTGCTTTGCTATTACCTCAAAAGGGATCCTTTTATTCTGTCCTGTTTCACTAAATGCGTGGGCCAAGAGAAAAACGTCATCGACGCCAACACCAAGAGCAAGAAATGGCAAAACCTGTCGGGGGGAAAAAACGGAACACAGGGCGTTAGATGTATAAGAGCCACCGTGGGTGATTCTGCAAGTGTTTAAAACATTGTCCCCAACAAGGAGCTAACAGTAACTCACAGAGAGGATTTTACTTTATCTGACAGTTTCTACCTGAGCTTCAGTCTCTTAAGTGCTGGGAGCACAGCTGTGTACCACCACACTTCCGTTACTGTGTACCACCACCAGGCTTCTGTTACTAAGGTTCAGGACAATAATATGCAAGTTAATAAATGAGAAGAAATTGAACTCATTGAAAGAAACAGTTCCCAGAATTCCTAGGGACAGCATCATTGAGAACTGACTAGAAGTGGAAACTCTTGGCTCCCACCCCAACCCAGCAGAATCAAAACCTCTGATCAATAATAATAATCATCAGGCATGGTGGTGGTGGCAGTGCACGTCTATAATCCTGGCCCTTGAAAGGCTGAGGTCAACCTTGGTTGTAACAGTGAGTTTAAGACTAGATTAACTACATATCAAGACCTTATCTCAAGAAAAAAAAAAAAATCAAATAAGCCCTCCAAGTAATTCTAATTCCCAGCAGAGAATTAGGACCCTTGATAGATGACTTAAATGAAATTGCTCTAAGAGAAGCATCTCTAACTAATCAACAAACCCAAGAAACATTCTGTATAGTGCCACCAGTGGTTCCTGGGGACAGCCCCACCCCCACCCCCAGCAGCCTCATGGAAATGCCTAAGAGAGCCTTTGGGTTGTTGGACACACAGGAGAATGAGGAGCCGAAACGGGAAGGGGGATTTGTCAAGGGCCAGCGGCCAAATGGCTCCTTGAGTACCTGAGTTGTTGCAGCGTTAAAGGAAATCCCGATCAGTGAGCACAGGCCCAATCCTGCAGCCACTGACAGTGCAACCAACAGGACGCCAGCCAGCCCCACGGCACCCTGGGACTTGGAGCAGTCCCAGCGCAGCATGGTTAAACAGGCATAGGCAAGCTGCAAGCAGAACAGGGGGGGTGGGGGTGGGAAGATGGGGGGGGACACAAAACAAAAGCCAAACATTAGAATGTGTCAGGATTCTAATGTTTCCCCCCACCCGTCACCCCAAATCCAAAGGTAGTAAAACTTATTCAACCCCACAACAACAACAGAACTTTTTTACATTAACAGACGTCACACAAAATGATACGAGTCCAAGATAGGAAAACTGCCATGGGGGGAAAAAATACTTCACACGAACACTTTTTAAACCGTTACAAAGCTGAGCTCTTTCCGTCTTGAATGCACACGTGAGTTAAGAGCAGTTAAAAAAGCAGGAGCTATCATGGACAGGTAAAAACTAAAAAAAAAGACAAAAAACCCCAAGCAAAACAAATAATACCCACCCAGACCAACCCAAAATCTCCAGGTGCCCAGAACTGATCGTTACCATCAGTAAGTAGCCACTGGCCACGCGGATCACGCTGACATCCGAGAAGGACTTTAGGATGTCATCCAGGGTAGTGGTGGTAAAGGAAAGCACCTTCTGAGTGGAGTTCTGGGCAACACTCTGATGAACTACCTGCGGTTAAAAACACACAATGTGGGGCTGAATTCCCAAGCGATTAAAGCGTCCTCCAGCTTCGACGGCACAGACCTTGGGGGGGAGACGTGCTTCCCCTTTGTGACACTTTCTTTTCTGATGTGTGGACAAAAGCTCTTCGTGATTCAGGTGGACAGGGGTGCAGACTGGTTACTGCCCTCGGACTGCCGTTAATGGCCCCTGGCTCTGGGACAATGGAATTCACTCTGAGCGCTTTATTTACATCAAGTCTAAGACTCCCATTCTCTCCCTCAACTCTCCGACTGATTTGCAGTCCTATCAGTCCCTCCTTAATCCAAAACAACTCATTCTTACAGGCACTCGCCCCCCCCCACCCTTTGCTGGCCACTTTTCAAAGGTCACATGCAGCTCCGTAGAGGTCACTGCTTGGGGAACAAAGGCCAGCCCCTGTCACATGACCTGACCAAGGGGCCTGCAGCTGTGAACAGATTCTACGCCTTGCTAATGTCTTCCAGATACCTTTTCTTGCTCACCAAGTTTTTTTGTTTGTTTGTTTTGTTTTAAATACAACAGCCTTAAGCCTGAGCTGTGGAGTTCATAACTGACTACTAGGCATGCTCAAGGCATCTCAATCTTACTGTCCTAAGATTTTCAACAGCAAGGAAAAGAAAGACAAGATAGCATCCCGTCAAAGTTCCCAGAATACAGTGTGTGAAGACAAACACCCAAAGGAGAAGCCCCCAGCCCCGCAGGTGCTCACCTCCACGTAAGTCCGCTGCCACGCCTCCAGGATGGCCGCTGCTTTGTTCTCATTCCAGTTCATGTGGGAGACATACTCGTAGCCCTTGAAGTGTTCGTACATCTGCTTGGGTGTCATTAACTGGAACATGGTCTGCAGGGCGTGGGCGCTGGAGTGGGGTGCGGGAGACCAAAGACACATCAACATTCCCACAGTGCGCTCTCTTTGGTGTGAAATCCCAAACCCAACCCTAACCCCCTCTCTGTATACCTCCCTTCCTCTCCATGAGCACGTTTTCTTTTCAGGTGGGACTGAGATGGTTTTTGTATTTAAGAGAGGGATGTATCTAACATATTCAAGGTATAACCTTACAAACCCTTTACAGATAGACACCCCCCAGATTAAATTAATATGCAACTCCCTTTCTCAGTTTCCATTCCTTGCAATAGGAAGGGGAAAGGAGTAGATAGCCTGACCAGATTCAGCGGGCTCTGTGAAGCATACTTGGTGCGCAAAAACTCCAGACTGTGGCTTTCCCAAGGGAGAAATCACAGACCAAACACCTGACACTTGACTGGCCAGACCCTGCATGCACACAAAGGATAATTCTCGTTTTGCCTTTGATTCTTGATCCTTTAATGGTATGTGACAGTACTCAGCCCACCCCATTCAGCTCTATGGAGTGTGGCTGGTGTCTCTCACCTATTTTATATACAGTATTTGCCATTTTTCACATAAATGGGAAAGGATCTTCTAAAACCTTAAAATCAACAACTGTAGTTTCCATAAAAGCTACAAAGCCGGTCTAGACCAATTTCCTAAAGGTAGCTTTCCACGCTGGTCTGCTCTGCTAGTATTTCCTAATACAAGATTACCCAGCCTACTAACCAAGGTAACAGTACAGTAGGAATGTAAATATACTTGCAGATATCAGAACGGAAGTGGTTTCTAAAGAAAGAGGAAGCGTCTATGGCGTGGATTTTGGTGTGTGCTGGGTTACCTGACAAGTTTCCCAGTGCTGTTCTTGACGGTGCCACCCACAATCAATTCCTCCTGCCAGTGCATATACTTTCGAGACAATCCATGACATCCACCATTCAAAACAAGGGCCATATCAAGAGGCTAAAATCAAAAGAGAGCCACATAACTATGGGAATTAGCAGGCGGGTCACATGCCTTGCTAAAATCTAGTGCATTAAGGGCTTGTTTGTTTCAGAGGGAGCATTAGTAACAAGACCAGGGAAAAGGGGATGGCAGACCTCACAGCCAATTCAGCTCAGTAAACAAATGTAGTTCTATAGACTAACAGGGGAAAGATGGTTATTGAGAATAAAATCTTAAAAACGAAAAAAATTTTAGGGAAACCCTAAATGGAAACAAAAAAGCTTTTCTGTTCACGCTCTGGGAGAACTGCGTGGCTATACTCACTTTGGTTGAGTTTTTGTTGGGGGCAGTGGCCGGGCAGTCTGGATCGGCGGGGTTGAGGCAGGGCCGGTCCATGTAGCCATGACCAACTTCTGCCTTATTCAGCATTTCTTCCCAGCTGTCCACTTGATAGTTTATTTTCTTTAACTCTTCTAGGAATTCCAAAGGGTCAAAGTTTGTCCACCGCAGAGGAGGTTTACCTCTGCGAAAGAAATTAAGAGGTGAGACTCTGAAAAGCAACTTTCAGACTCTCCCCCTGTACGTGTTTAGTCCATATTGCAAGAGGCTTTCGGGTAACGTTGCTGAGATTCTGGGGCTTCGGCATAAACAAACAAATGGTCCTTCCCAGTGTATCATTGTGTAAACTTAATCCACAGGGATAATTCGTGCCTGATCCTAGCAAGCTTGGGGCTTAGAAATTAAGGAAAGCAGTGAAGAACCTGAACTGTGACTACTGCGTACTTAATAGTTGAAAAAAATTAACTAGTGGATGTTTCTAAGCAGAAAAACCCAGATCAAAAGTTAGGAAAAAAAATATAACAACAACATAGGTGGGGGAGATCACAATGTCAAATTATCACTTGCGAGCCTAATACATGCTTTTAAAATGTCATCAATCAAAATATTTGATCTCTGTTGCCTTGAACGATTCCAAACTTGCGAGTGGCTCTCTGACAGGCTGGCAGTCAGGCGGGGAGCCCCCTGCGGCCTTGCCATCAGCACCATCACGGCCACTCCCCCCACACTCACTTTTGAATTTGTGCTGTTGACAGACCAGAAAGGCTTTTGGCTGCCTGTTATGCGGTTCAAGCCACACTGTAGCTGCTTAACCAGGCTGAAGTCATTATTCAGATTCTCCCAACCAGAAAACACAAAACCCCTTATTTCCCATCTAAAACTGTACCCTGAAGGTCGAGCGATGGCCACTGCAAATTGCTTTTGCAGATATTTGCAAGCTGGGATGGAAACAATAACCCAAGCACTAACTCTTGCATAATTAACTGAAAATGTCTATACTGATTAACAATCATTCTTTAAATGGTGCTGTATATATAATATCCAACTGCTAGACTGGGATGCTTTGGAGACCATGGCCTTCGACAGAATGCATTTCCCCTTCAAATGTGACTAATGTGATCCACAGAAAGTTAATAATTTATTTGCCAGGAAGATCTTGAACTTTAACTCCAAATATTTAGTTCTGATATATAATGACAAATATCTTTTCTTAAAAAATAAATTAGAAGGTGCCTGGTATGCAAAACTACATTTTATAGAGTTAAAAAAAAAAAAGAAGAAGAAGAAATCACACATACTCTGCAACAATTTGCATTTTATTTGCATATAAATAGGTTGGTAAAAGTGAATGAAATTTAATGATGCCTACAGAACTTTTTTTTTGAAAAGAGGAAAAAACATTCTGAACCTCTCTCTTCCACCAACTAGTCTTTCAAAAAATGCACTCGGAATTTCAATGTTTTTAATTTTTTGTTCCAAGCTGAAATAGAATAAACAACGCTAAGCAACATCAGAAACCCCCAGGCCTAGAGTTTTAGCAGATAGTGAGAGGCATGGATCACACTTACAGGAGGTACGCTGTCCCAGACTGTAATTTTGCTCCTTCCCAGAAGCAGTCCAGAGGTGTAATAATTAAACAAGGGTAAAGATATTCTATTATCTGTCAAATTGAAATAGAAACAGATCATACATTAGGCTAATACATATCAGTGGTATATATCTGAGAATTTTGGAGACATTTTTTGGTAAACAAAATATACCTGATCCATGTAACCTGTTTCTGTGATAAGTTCTCCGGATTTGTAACACAAATGTTCCAATTTCCACTGCCT
The DNA here is from genome assembly GCA_004026965.1 of Petromus typicus. NCBI lineage: Eukaryota > Metazoa > Chordata > Mammalia > Rodentia > Petromuridae > Petromus > Petromus typicus. Next base: position 8,685 of record PVIR01008817.1, on the reverse strand, counting down.
AGTGGGAACAAAAGTAGAGACAAAGACTTCTCATTATAATAAAGGAAATTACTGCTAAATGAGAACGATAGGAAATATAAAAAGAATAGTAGTTTCGATCACTTCTAAGCATCTGTCAAAACGAGGAGAGCTTTTGCCAAGTGGAGACCCTGGCAAGCTCGCTCTAATGAATAGATAACACTCACATGTAATTAACATGTGGGGTATTTATGTAAATGAACGTTACCAAAGTACTTGAAAAGTCTTGTTTTCTTAAGTGCTCTCCCAATAATCTTGTTTACACCATTAATCTGCTTTCTACATACATTTAAACAACTTCAGGCAGCCCACCAGAATCATCACAAATTCAAGATAAGTAGCAATTAAATTAATCAAACTTATAACAGATATATGTAATACACACACACACACACACACACTCTCTCTCTCTCTCCCTTTCTCAGGTGGGTAAGTCCCTGGCCTTTGTGTTGGTGAATGTCTTTAGCATCTGGAGGAAAAATAAACTTTCACTGTCCTTAAACATAAATGTTATAAACATTTGTCAGGGTAGACTGAACTCCCACAGTACAGACCCTCCCTCCTGTTCTTGTCTATGAGAGGGGACACTGATGGCCAGGGATTTAGCTCTGTGGTTCTGGCACCTGCTTGGCAAGAGGAAACTCCCGAGAGCGATGCTGGGCGTGGTAACTCACATCTGTAAACCTAGCACTGATAAATCATGTATTACAATGTTGGATGTGGTGGCTCACACCTGTAAACCCAGCACTCAGGAGGCAGAAGCAGAAGGATTGCTGTCAGTTCAAGACTGGCATGTACTACACAGTGATTCGAGGACAGCCTGAACTACAAAGTGAGACCCCGTCTCACAAAGAGGGCGGGTGGACACTGACTCTATGGATCAAGACCTAATTCAAGATTTTATTATCTTTAGAAGAGTGTGCTCTCCTGAATGTGTAGAGAGATAACCTTAAGATGAAAACAGTAAATTTGGAAGGAGCAGAGATAGGAAATCTAATAGAGAAATCAAAATAAAGACTTCCTTCCAAATTCCTTTCTCTTACTGGTATCCTAAGGTAGGGCTGTCTTCATCCAAGGGAGGTTTCCAGACTCTATCCTCTTCTCTGAGCCTCCTCCCAGAACTCTATTTGTCTTTTAGTACCCTTCCTCAAAATACACTTGCTTTGCTATCAAAGCTTAAAAACGAACCAAAATGGGCACATAAAGGAAAAGAAAAAGAAAGATGCCTAGCACCTACGAGACTTAGGGTTCAATCACCAGAGTCAATCTACCCAATTTTATATGAGAAAGTGATTTACTGGTACTCCAGGTGCATCCAGGGTGACCTTATCAGCAGCTACTTCCGCTACTCGTCTGCAGGTGACACAGCAGGGCTTACCTGTTGTACATGTATACGTGGACTCTGCTGGCCTGCAGCGCCGAGTCCAGGTGCTGTAGGAGCGCTTCTGTCGTTAGTACATTAGCACCTTCTTCTTTCGGGGTCTGGATCATGAGTTGAGGATTAAACATAGCCTCTTCTCCAATCTTCTGGCGAGTGTAATTTAATTCACGACTCACTCGGCCACCAACTGACAAACACGGGCAAGTTTCAATTAAAACAGTAGAACTGGCCACATATTCATGCTGCCTCTTATCTGGCTAACTCATCTAGGTATCAGGTTATGGGATAGGTTGATCTGAGGCGTCACGTTCGTATTTTTATGAACGTCAACTTTATAAATGATATATTCAAATATTACTGTACCTGACAACGGTTCCACCTACTGGCTTGGCACACACCTCCTCGAGGTGTGCTGTGTGTAGGTTCTTGTAATTAACAGACCTCACATCAGGGAGGGGCAGACGCAGGGGCCGGAAAACTTGAGACACCGCTTTTCCTTGCAGACCAGACCAAATAACCCTGTTACAATTTCTTTCACTTGTATAAACACTGTGCCCCTGCAGTGCATTTCAAGATAAATGGTTTCAATTTACACTCTTCTCCTAAGTAATCTGGCAAAAGTAGGGAGGAAATGTTTTTCCTCCACGGAAAAAGAAACATGGAAAGGTGGTGAGCGTGTGCGTTCAAGCGCACAACTTTCCAGAAGACATAACTGATTTGAGTCAGATTCACGGAGAAACCCACACGGAAGAAAAAAACCCATCGGCCAGGGCCGCCGCGGGGAGGCTCTGGAACCTGTTTCTGTTAAGACTCATCTGCTCCTCCCCAGAAAACTCAGGTGGCGGGTTCTCTGTCACCTGCAATTCAGAACCTTCCCAAGCAACTTTATCAGAGGTAAAGAAGTCTGGTCCGGAAGCAACCTGGCTCTCCGCCAGGAGGCACAGCACCACCACCCCTTCCTGTACTCTCCTTTCCTCTTCCTCTCCTTGCAGCCTCACACTTAGATTTATCTTCCATTACTGTGCTGGACCAAGCCACAGTCAGAATGCTACCCCGTTGTGCAGGACACCTACGGAAGACAGATGAACCAAGGGGACCCCAGAGCTGCCTCCCCGGGGCACAGGCACTCTGGGGCAAAAGCAGCCAGTCAGAATGGCTCCTGAAGTCTGTCACTGAGGAGCGAGTTGAATGTTTACTGAAAAGCAGGCCTCCAGCTCAAGTGTAGAAAGAACTCCGTGATGGTAGTTTTCCCAGGAGGAAGAATCCTTTTTCTTCAAGTTTAGTATTCAAGGACATAAACATTTAGTTTGGGCAAGTAAATAAGTACTGGGAACAGCAGGGTGTTTGGTTCTCTTGGCATATTTTATAAACAAAAGGATAGGCCAAAAAGCAAACAATGCCCTCATTAGGAAAACTGGTAGAGTCGCAGGCTGGCAGGGTCCTCTAGGAAGGTTCCCTCAGAGGCCAAGGCCACTGGGGAGATCCGAGGTGTGCTAGACCACTGGAGAGGAAAGGAGGAGCAGGTTCTTAAAAGTGCAAACAAATACCAAAGGGAAAGGCCACCAGGGGTGTGACTGGGTGGTAGAGCACCTGTTGCAGGGTCCAGCTCTAGGTCTGGGTTCTGTCCCGGGCTCCACACAGACCAAAACGAAAGGATCCCTGGGCAACAACTAGCCAGAGATGATGCATTTTATATGACGCTATAGTGAGTTCTTTTCCTACAGCTTTTAGAAGCTGCCTGAGGGCAGCAGACTCCAGCTTGGGGCTGCTGGAACCTGACCCAATGCTGACTTTGAACCGATCAACTCCAGAATGGAGTTGGACTCAAACCACTTCCTCCAAAGAGGGTGAAGTTGTGTTGGAAGCTTGGTGTTCTGAAAAGCTGGAGCCGCGTGTGAATGAATACATCTCAACTTCTGCTCAACCCTCTCCTCTCCTTTTTTTCTATCATATCTAATGCGCCAAACCCGGAAATCATTTCTCTACCTGCCTCCTTATGACTTTAGTACAGCACGTGGTGATTTTACATTCTCTTACAAAGCAACTTTCTTTTCCTTTAGTATCAGGTCACAGGGTTCTAAACCAGGAGGTTAAACAAAACAAGCAAGCAGAGTTCATACTCTAGATCTCCAGGGCTGGGGAGGGGCTGGCCTGTGAGGCTGCCAGGATTTTACCCCTAGGCCTCAGCACAGCAGGTGCCCAGGAATGACTGTGCGGGTCCCCAAGACAAGCCAAGCATCATGTGCTCATCAAAGTATCAAGATAAAACGCAGCTGGCATTTTAGAGACTCTTGCAGGCCAATCGCACAATGGAGCAACTACTTTATCCTGAGAATTTACAAAGAGAATGCTATTTTCAAAATATGAAATGTTCCATCATGTCTGTATGATGGGCAGTAAAATATACACCTATTTTAATATTGGCATTTTGCCTAACAGTAAACACAAATGTCTTAGATTATCACTCAAATGACTGAACAACTAGAGTTGCTGAATAATTCTAACATTTTCTCAACCATCTATCTGCTATCTCCTCCTACGTAAGGACTGCTATTAAATTTATTTTCACGTTAGGATTATCTCATCTCACATTTCACTCTACGTTTAACCGAACATGTTGTTCCTTATCAAGCCAATGACTACAGTGAAGCTTAGTTGCTGTTCATTTAATTTCATCCGTAGTTGTTCAATCACCAGCAAGTCTTTGCGGATGTGCAGTAGTGCGAACCACATTGGTGGACCTGAGCCAGTGACATGCCCGAGCAATGTACAGCAACCCATTAGGTTAATTTTATTTGCGGTACTGGGAATCGAACTCACGACCTTGTGCTTACAAGGCAGGCGCAATGCCACTGAGTGAAATCCCCAGCTACTATTTGGCTCATTTTATGGCATAACAACTGCTGTGGAGGAAAGACAGTGATGCCATGTTGGATGGAAGGAAAGAGAGCACAATGCTCCAGAGAGGGTGGCTGGGAAGACTCAAAAGGAACTATCATTTAAGGCGATTGGACAGTTGGGCAAGAGTGTTCTTCCAGGATAGGACTCAGCAAATCAAAGCACCAAGGTTTACTTGCTACAGGGAGAGACAAAGGCAAGCGTGGCTGCAGCCTAAGAAGCCTGGCCTTAGTAATTCCTTTGCTGTTTGCAGTGTAGACTTAGCTCCTTCTCCAGCATATCTCGGTCATAAAAGCTGTATAGCATTCATATGGTCTTACATCAGTCCTCACCCTTGTTCCCAAGCCACAGGAAACAGAAATCCCTCCAGGCAGAGCAAGTTCATGGACTCATCTGGCTTTTGTTGGCTACTCTAGCAAAATCTTACCCTGAATCATAGCAGGATGATGACTCTGTTCTTAATTGGCACAGGCCAGTTCATCCCTGTACTCTGGGAGGCTGAAGCAGGAGGATCTAAGGTTTGAAGTAGCCCTGGACAAGTTAGCAACTTAGTACAAGCCTGGCTCAAAATTTTTAAAAAAAGATTTTTTTTTTTTAAGAGGAGAGACACTGAGAATATATTCAGTGGAAAAGCCCTGGGTTCAATCCATACTACCAAAATAAAAAATAAGAATAAAAATAAAGTGAAAGTTTTTGAATAGAGATCTAAATTAAACCCAAGCTCAACCTGACTCCTTACATCCTTTAGTTCTTTTTAGTCCTTTCTTCATCTTCCACATACAGCAGTGTTGATAAGACACCAGTCGATATCTCTGAAGAAGACACAAGACCCCAAGACAGTCACCTTTCATACTTGTTTGGCATTTCCCATCTGCAAAGCCTGTGATCTCATTTATCTCCTCAGGAATATTCTGTCTGCTGCTACTGCTCACGCCAGCTGGCGTCAGCTGACCTGGACGATGAGAACCCAGGGACCCCAACTAAGGCAGGGAGACACAGGACACATCCCCGATACCAACCAGCCTCACTGCTTTCTCAGGAAAATGGGAACAAAAATGTCACCAGCTAACCTGGCAGGATGGTCTGAGGAGATGACACAGTAAGTGAAAACTGCCAGCAGCTTCTATTCACTGTGGGGCTGGATACATGTCATCACTTTACTTCAGAGGGAAAGCTGGGTGACTGACCCAAGGCCACCCCGCTAATAACTGAGATTGAGTTTAGCACAACAGGTTCTATAGGAGCAGCAAATCTAACATACAGACTACATGGGACTCGAGACTAGAACCTTGAGAATGCCTTATTGAAAACAGGTACAGACCTTCTACTTACAAGGACAATAATGTTGCCTCTCAAGTTTTTCAGTGTCCCTGAGAAAATGAACTTTTCTTGCTGTAGGGCTGCCCTGTTTTTCTTCTGGTCCCCATGGAGCCTATCCTAAAGATGGCAGAGAGATGGAGGCAGCAGGCGACTCTCTATCTACCCCTTCTACATCTCGTTCTCCAGAAATCTAAGGCTTACACGGTTCTTCACAGAAGGGTTTTGAAACCCTTCATAAGTTTACTCCTGTGAATATCTTCCTGAGCAAGTTCTGCTCATTTTCACCCTTCACCAAACTACCCAGGGTTTTGCAAAGGAAAAAAAAAAGCCATCCCTGATGGGAAACCATCCAACCGATGGTGGGCCAGCACTACTCCACCCCACTGAGGTATCTCAGCACAGCCTTTTTCTACAGAGTCTAAGGCCTGTAGCACCTGCACAGGAACTTCCTGTCACCCACATGAAGGTGGTCCAAGGGACAATGTCTCCCTGAAGTGCAGGGAACTGAGACCACTAGGGAGGGGATGGCGCTCACTCAGACTGTGGTGCAAACTTCATCAACGAATGAATGGCCTCAGGACCGAGTCCTGGGAACAGGCAGTCAGCTGTATAAGATATTAATTCTCCCCAAAGCCTCAAAAAGTCAATCGGTGAAAACAAATGACCCTTTCAGCCTGAAAAACTACCCACTCAGAGTCCAATTAGGAAAATGGGGTCTGTGTATATGCAAGGCTGCCATTTGCATTTGATTAATCCTGTGAATTATCTCACAGCCTTTAAAGGGACTCTCACCCCCACCCCCCTTCAGTTGCTTCAGGTCTCTCCTTCTGTGTTGGGATTGCTTATTGTGGGGACGAAAAAAGTACAAATCTCCAGAAGGGTGTAACTGCAAAATTATTAGCAGTGGCCCATTTTCTACAATGAAAAGTGAAGATTCAGTAATCTGGGCAATTGGCTGGAAAGTCCTGGGCTGTGGAGTCATACCACTCTCCCCCACCCACCCCTGTATTCACAGGAAGCCAACTGTGGCTTCGCATGCTGTGCTGCTTTCTTCTTGGGCGAGTGGGCCTGTGGGTGTTGCCATAGGAAAGACTAGAATCAGAGAAGCCCAAGTATCTATCTGCCTTTGATACGTGGCTCACTCACCCATGGACCGCAGTAGGGACCAGGGCCAATCTCAGGAGCGCCCATGTGCCCGTGTCACTACCCCCCATCCCACAGGCCAGCAGCTTGGGGGCCATCTGCTACCCACTCCCAGGATGTCTCCTCGGTATAGCTTTCCCCGAGACCTTGTCGGAAGCAATCAGGTCAGCCTGGCACTCGCCTGTCCGTCAGCTCCCGGGGCCGTCAGCTCCCACGACAAGCACTGCATCTGTTGCAGCGGTCTCTTGGGGGCAGTCGCCACGACGGCTGGCCACAGCCCCACCCAAGCCAAGCCCCTCCTATAGCTAGAAGCTCTCTTGCCAAGCCGTAGCCAACCACGTGCTCTCCAAGCTGGAAGCTGCCACTGGTTCGAATATGACCTCACCTGAATCAAAGGTGCTACCAGCCAACCCCACCATTCTGTAGGAAGCAGAGATATTCAGGAAGGACCAAATAGGACCCAAGAACCACGGCAGCATCTTTTTTATCAAGATCTGAATTCTTGCTGGGGTCTAATGTCCTTCGTTAAAAAAATAAATTAAATAAAATAATAACAAAAAGTAACCCTACAGCAACAAAACCCAAGTGTTTGGTCTCGGGCTCTTTATCACAGCATTCAGGCTGCTGCATACCATTAACCTAGGGTCCTTTCTCCTGGCTTTTGCAGGGCTGACATCACCCCTCAACACTGCACAGTCTTCTTGCCATTATCTGGCCGGGGCCTCTTTTCATTGGCCTCCCACTTCAGCAGGCTCTGGAGGGGGAAGGCGAGTGACAATGCCATTGCCACCTTTGCACACAGCGCCCTGGCCTCTGTGGACACCATGCTGTCCTGATTTATCTCCCACATCGCTCCTTTCCTCTGCATCTGTGCAAGGAGACTCGCGTCACCGGGGCCACTTTCATGATTTTGTTGGCATCAGGATTAGCTGGATTAGGGGCTAGTACATAAGGACCCCCTGGTGCTGTGAGGAAGTTTCATCGAGAGGTCAGCGTGGTGTGAACTATATTCTGTCAACACCACCACTTCTTACAGCCACTAAGCGAAAGGAGAGGGGGGAGGCTGAAAATAAAAACTGTTTCAAGGGCAAAAATGTATGAACCTATCATAGCAATAAATTCCCCCATCGGGCATAGCAAAGTGCAAGAGCTATTCTGGATTGTCCCTTCCTGTAAGAAACCTAAGCGACTCTTCTTAAAAAGAATTCAGTGGGCTTGATAGTGGTGACTGATGGAAAGGACAATAATATAGTTAAGTTGCCCACCGGAAAGAAAAAGCCAAGAAGAAAAACACCCTTTCCCAAAACCAGTCAGTTTTTTTGGGGGGGAACCTGGCGATGAAACATTATATGCTGATTTCTATATATATTTGTCTTTTGAAGGCCAAACACGGTCCCAACTAGCAGAGACCCCAGCACCACCATTCCACTCAAAGTTACTCAAAGAATAACAATGTGGTTAGGACAACAGTAAGGGCAGTGGTTGGGGGAGGGGGTTGGAGGAGACAGAATAAAAAACAAAAGCAACTTTCACCTCTTTGAAACCTTAGGGAGCTAGTAGTCTTCCTTCGAGGAAATCAGTTGGCCCATTTACCTAGACAAACCTCCCACTCTGGGGGCCCCTCACTCATCTGACCCCTGCATGAAGTAGAAGGCTAGAGACGAATGGGATTCCTCCAAGTGTGCATGAGTGTGTGTCTCAGTGAGTGTGTGCATTTTCTAGGACGGCCCCCTTGCACAGAACTGGGCTGTTCCATCAAAGCTGTATCTGTTATATTTCTTTCTCTTGTGTTTGGCGTATTCACCAACGAGAGAAAAGGAGGTAAGCTCTGGCGGCCCTGACCTGCAGCTGGAACACAATACTTTCGCACAGCCCTGCCGACCCCTGACATAAATTTTACACCACAGCTGGCATTTACACACTCA